>LOJH01011568.1:12275-26349 GCA_001685095.1 Ellobius talpinus
GAGAGAGAGAGAGAGAGAGAGAGAGAGAGAGAGAGAGAGAGAGAGAGAAATTATGATAGGGGTGTGAAGCATATGTCATGGTACATGGATGGAGATCATAGGAACATGGAGGAGTTGGTCCTCCACTACACCCTTTATGTGAGCTCTAGGGATTGAGCTATGGACACCAGGCTTGCACATCAAGGGTTTTTACACGCCAAGACACCTCACTGGCCTTTAAATACAGTTTTGAAGCAAGTGAATTTTCTACCATAAACCAAAGATCTTAACGTCCAATTTTATTATATCAGAAACTCATAGAAACCACATGTCTTGTTGGATTACTAATTGCTGTAAGGGAACACTATGACCAAAAACAATTTGGGGAGTAAAATGTTTATTTGACTTACATGTCCTGAGTTATAGTCTAATCAGGCAACTGAAGGCAGGAACTCAGGCCAATCAGGAACCTGGAAGCAGGAGGTGATGTAGAAAGCACAGTGGATTCATGCTTACTGGCTTGTTCCTTATGGCCTGCTCAGTCTGCTTTCTTATATATAGGCCAGGTCTACCAGCCAGGGGTTGGCCCCACCAACAATGGACTGGGCCCTTCAACATCCATCACTGGCTAAGAAAATATCCTATAGGCTTGTCTATAGTATTATCTCCTCAACTGAGTTTCCATCCTTCCCAATGACTCCAGCTAAGGACAATTGACACAAAACCAGCCAGCATACCACATAATATTTCTAAAATAAAGAATGCAGATATTCAGTGAAACCAATAAGTAATGAAGTAAATAAGCAAAATTTTAACTCTTACTCAGGAAATGGGTATTAGGTGTTGTCTATAACTCTTATGTTCAGACATCAATTTTCCACTTCCGTGATGCTGTTGACCCCCTGACCATAACTGGATCATAGCACTTTTCTGCAGTGATGAGGAATCTGTTCCAAATGTCTCTGTTTCCTCTCTTGTCCAACCTTATCAGCACTTAGGCTTCAAAGAGAAGGTGTGCATACTGGAAGACCTAGGACATTCTGGAAAAGAAGCTTCATTTTCTGGGCAGTGCTGCTCGTTTTAGAAGTGCTATCACTAAGGTGATAGCAGCAAACTGAGTGTCATGTATGAAGTTACATGTATGAAGTTCTGTGTGCTTAGAAACAGGGCATTGCAGATGGGATGCACAAACCATCATTGGTCCTAAGTATTTGAATCATACCGTTCAGTCTCACACAAGCAGGAAGCAATGTTAATTTCAGAGTTGAGTCTTTAAAAAACAACTTGAGGTGGGTGGCCAGAAGGCTCTGTGCCTAAGGGTGTTTGTCTCTAAGCCTGGTAACCTCAGTTAAATTTCCTTAACTCCCATTGTTAAAGAAGAGAACCAACTTTCATGGTTTTTCCTCTGACTTCCACATGTGGGCTATGGCACCTATGTGCCCACATACATAGACACAAATACAAGTAAAAAAAATGAGGGTTAAAAATTAAAATGCAAGTGTGTAGTTACCTCTGAGGAGAGACATGGGAAGACAGTCATGTTTGAAAAGTGGTATTGACTGTGATCTTTATAGTTACTGACAACCTGTTTTCTCCCATAATTTGATGGTGTGTTTCTACGTAAAAGCTGTGTGCAAATGATGCATGTATTTCAAATAAAATATTTTTTAAAAAATATGGATTGTCCTTTTTAAGTTAAGCTGTTTAGGGCTAAAATTTGTCTTTAATATTTGAAATGCTCTTTGTTCTTATGTTTTACACATATTCATTCATGTCCATGTTATTTTGGGGGCACACACATGTTGTGACAAAAGACTTGTAGGAGTCACTTCTTTCCTTCGGCTGTGTGGATGGCGAACACAGACCAATTGCTCAGGCTTGAGGATGAGCAGTCCTGTCTGCTGAGTCTAAGTCCAGAACCTTGAAATACTATTTTCAATGTCATAAAACTGAATGCCTGATCTACTTGCTTGGGAGGATTTGCTAGATCCACATCTGGTTGCAGTTTTGAGGCATTTCAAGCACATCTGTTTTGGTTGTGATGAGCTAATAGCACGTTGTTTTTCCCACTGTGAGTTCTCTTTTTCTTCATTCCTGCAAAGGAGGCTTTTCCAGCATCAACAATATTAAGAGGGCAATAATTGTCAAAGAAAAATCACACGTAAGTCAGTGTTTGGGGCATCATCACTGAAGGTGTATGTGTCCCCCTAAACTATGGAATCTCCTGTCATCTGAGAGCACCTCTCCATCCTGAAAAAGAAGTGCAACCCAAGCTGAACCCTTCATCCTAGAAAAACCCCAGGTGACCATGTCACCACTCATCCTCAGGAAGAAAACCCACAATGCCTTGCCGAGATCACTACTCTTGTCCCCTAGAAAACCCTAGCTTCCCCATTCCCAGGAGGCGTAATCTTTATCCCCATAGGAAGTTTGCTTGCCCATCATAGCAATAAAACTGCTATCCAGTCCTGCTAAGGTCAGATTCACCCTTCCTTATTTTCATGTTGCCTGGCTAAAACATGATCTAACAATCGTGCTGTAATATAGGTCATTGACATATTTACTGCCTTCAAAGGTAAGCACTTTAAAATGAGTTTCATTTTCAGGTTGGCTGGGAGAGTCTATGCATCTTGAGAGGATTCATTTCTTCATCCCTGGTCTGCTGTGTATAGCCAGTGGCCAGCTTGACTGGGAGGACCTGTGCTCCAACACTGGAGCAGTGTGCAATCTGTGTCTATAAAAGTTCTCAACTGTGCTAGAACCTAAGTGCCATTGTTCTGCCATCTCCATTTTACCCTCCATGAATGTTCTTACCAGTGCTGCTCTTGCTCTGGCATCTGTGCCTCATCCTCTATGAATAGTCTTCTGATACATTAGAAAAAGTAAATCAGAAAGAAACCATATTCTTGAGCTCTCCCTGACTCCCGCTTGATTGTCTCAAGACTATGGACAGCATGCTTGCTAAAAATAGGCTAAAGCCATTATTTAGACACAGAGCAGAACACTGACCAGAGTGAGAAGGCATACAAAGGACATGCATGTCACATGTCCTGGAGTATGGAGAACAGGGCCTTTTATGTGGCCCATCAATGAACAATGACTGTATGCTCCCATTCCTTGCTCACAGCCCTCCCCTCCTTTCTGCCTATGATTTTCTTTCTATACAAATTTCACATCCTGCCTTCCTGTAAAAAAAAAAAAACTACCATGTTCAGTGTTGCTTCACAATGATTTAACCAGACAAGAACGAATAAGAAAGGAGATGCCTTTGGTGACCCTGGAGAGTCTAAGAAAAGTGAGCAAAACTAAAATTACAATTTAAATCTCTGTTCATTGATTCACTGGTATAAACTGATTCACTCAAATCCACATGGATAGTCTCCTGATTCTATTATATGACATCTTACAACCGTTGCTGGCTATTAAGCCCCACCAGTAACTCTCCTCTTTGCCTTCCTCTCTTTCTGTTCTTTCTTCTGCTTTCCTCTTTCCTCCCTTCCTTCCTTTCCTTGGACAGTCCCCCTCCCCATCCTTTCCTCTTTTCTTATGTGCCGGCTGTTGAAATCGGGGCTTTGCTCATGCTGAGCACGTGCTTTGTCATAAACCCATTACCTCCACCTTCTCTCGCCCTTTCAGAAAACGTTCCTCTGTAAATGAAGAATTTGACTCATTGGGAATAAAGGGGCTAAACCCTTTTCATCACAGTTAATTAGATTGCTGACTTACTCCCAGCCATTGTTTCTTCAGGCATTACTTGTGCACTCCCCTAACATCAGGTGTCAAAACATATTAAAAACACAGCATCCTGAAACATCAAAGACAGCAGTGTTCCTTGTTTTGCTGAGTTCTGCCACAGCCAAGTGAACTGCAGTGGTAGTCAAGAGACAGGTAGGTATTGCTCTCAGTGTTGGTCTCATTGCTTTTGTATATGTACATAAAATCTGCCTTAATTCAGACCCTACGATCTTAATAACTTATGCAAAAGGTCAAAGACATGCCAGGCTGGATGATGTAGAAATTCCGGGGAATAATATAGAGGCATAGAAAATAAAATAGTCTTGTTAGATGGACTGTTTAAAGGAAAGTTAAGTAGATTCTGACACGTAGCCCATCAGTTCTGCGTTGTCAAGATCCTGCAGAAATTAGATTTTCAACTATGATAAGAACCTTTAGTTAAGCACCAGCAGCAGCTATCTGAAAAATTACTGAAAGGATCAGATTCATCTTAAATAGTGTGGCTCTCAAATTGAGAAGGGTAACTCCAAAAAAAAAAACAAACAAACGAAACACTCACCATTTAAATCTTAGCTCAGCTGAATAACAAATACAGTAAGACACCGCTATCCTCATTGTACAATTGGAAAGAGACCAGAGGAAAAGTAAGTGGAAAAGCTGAATGTCTTTCCCCAAGTTCATAATCCTATCAAGTGCAAAGGCCTAGCCTATCCATTCCCAGAATCACTTCCTATCCTTCCTCAACAAGTGACTGGAAAGATAACTTGTCCTTCATGTGAAGCACCTGCAGGTAAACTGCAAAAGGACATTATCCCAATCCAAACAAGTCTGCTGTAGTGTTAACAGAGAAGTGACCTTGGATTTGAAAGACCTTGACACTCAGCTGGCTTAGGCATCTCAGTGTAGTCTGTCACTATCTCACGAGACAGATAAAAATAAAAGGAAGCTGACGAGCATGGGAAATGGCGGAGTTCATTTTGAACTTGACTCTCCTTTTATTCTTCCCTCTTGGCGCTTAGGAAGGAATTTAACCCTTTTACTTAACAGGTATCTTTTTTGTTTGTTTCTCCTTTATATTTAATGAAAGATCACACTACATGAGCTTCTTTCTAACTCCCTCCATTTCTTATCACATTCTGCACATTATTTGTATACAATCAGCCAGGTTGGCCTGTATCACCATGTCTCCCTTCCCTGGTTGTCACAAGGAAAGAGAAGGAGGCTCAATATGTGTACTTGGAGTGTGTGAAGATGGTGGAACCTGAAGACAGAGTGTGGCCAGTATTACACAAAGGCTATGAATGTATAATCGCCCTGTCACAGCAAATAGACCCTGTCAGGAGCAATTCTGGGGTTTTCCAGGGGAAATCGGCTTTCTCTGCAGGCGGCCAAGCCCAAATGAGGCCCTTGCAGCACCTGTGAACCTGCGCATCAAGCAATTATTCCACTATCTTGCCTCATAACAAAGCCTGGGAGACCCTTCTGCAACCTCTGACCTTTGCCAGCTAACATAAACTAATTATGCTTCCAGCGGGAGGGGAGAGAGGCTGCTGGTAGTCCTCTGTGGGAGTTGTCCCTCATGCTTTGTGCCACCTTGTCAGTTCAGGCAATCCAAAAATGACCACGCTCAGATCAAGGGTGGCGCTGGGCAAGGCACTTAAAGAGAGATGCAGAGGCCATTATCACAGATAAATCTCGCTGACCAGGATTGAGTGACCCACCTGAGTGGACCACATGGTCCAGTTAGCAGTAGCACCAGGAAGCCATTGTTACCATCACTTAGCTGCAGTTACAGCCTGGTCAAAAGAATCTTCTCCTTTTGTTGTCTTTTTTGACAACTTGTTAATGGCCCCATAATTAGGTGTAAGGGATAACCCAATCCAGGGACACCTAAGCAAGGTTAGAGGTTAATTGAATTGAGATTTTCTATCTCATCTGTTTGAGATCTTGCTGCCATTTGGCCAGTGAATATGGGGAGAGAATGTGATATAATTAGTTGGGAACAGGGATGGAAAAACTCTCAGACAAGAAAGGAAAACTTGACAAGGAATCCAGCCAGAGGCACCACCTGGGCCACATCTATAGGCAGAGAGTATTTGTAGCAGCTCATCTGGTAGACTAGGCAGAAAGAGGTATGCCTGCCCTTCATTCATAAAAGCAAAAGGCCACAGCTATAAACAGGAGGCATCCCAGAGCAATCGAAATTCCAGAGGCTAGCTACAGCTTCGGGGCATCTCACAGGGTACCAAGGCTTACTTCTTGCCTGGAAGGTATGTTCAAGTTTCTAAGTAGCTGCCTTTCTGGCTGGCCACTGGGATTGCAGGTTGTCTTCCTGACAGTTTGTGAAGGGTTCTATCCCCACCAACAGGCACCTTCACAGTCGAGAAGGAGTGGCCCTGAAGGACCTCCTCCCCTGTGGTACAGGTGCCCTCCTCCCTTGCTCTTGTTCTCTTCACTCTCAAAAGAGCCTCTCATTTCTGTCCCTTGGAAGTCACCATCAGTGCATTTTCCCTTACAGTTGGTAGCAGATGCTGTGTATCTGATAAAGCGGGGACCCTGGAAGCATCATTAGAGGGTTTGGGGCTCTTCTTTCTCACCTGTTTTTTCTGTTTTGTCCAGTGTGCTTTTAACTCTCTAGATTGACCCTCCCCAACACTAGCTTGTACTCCCAGATGCCCGATCCCCCAACTGGAAGCTTGCTGAAAATTGCCAACTCATTTTCTCCTCCTTCTCCCCCCACTTTTTTTTTCCCAGTGCAGCTGGTGCCAAAATGTGATTTGTTTTGCTCCGGTCCCTGAAGTTTTTGTTTTTCTTTATTTCCACCCCATGCTGGCTTCCCTCCTCCACTGCTGAGTCATCTGCTGCAGGTGTTCTGAGCTGCTGGTATTTATGTCACTTGCAGATGCTTTGGGTAAATTACACCATGTTCCTGTCGTCTGGTGAGGCTTCCCTTTGATCCTGGGCTTCCTGTGGGTCCTGCACATGTGTGGAGCATCACAGCGCTGGGTGAACTCTCAGATGGATTTTGGCCAAAATATCTTGGGGTGTTCTGAACCCTACGATCTGATGAGACCCGCAGACGCTAAGCGTTTGATAAGAAAACTCCCTGAAATCCCAAGCTGCCACAGTTTAACATATGTAGGAAATTAAGACCCAAGTGTGAATGAAGCAGAAGTGTTTTTGAGGCCTAAGGAAGCTGGCACTAAGGGACGCATTCTGTTTCCACAGAAAGGGAAAGTTATTTTGATAAAAAGCTGGAAGAGAAAACATATGAAGTCTGAGGAACATACATCTAAGGTTTTCCCTTCCCTTATGTCTTTTCTCACTCCAGCCTCTCTACTCTGTTCCAATGCCCAGGCAAAGACTAGCTTCCAGAGAAGGACTCCCAAACCACATTTTACTTATATTCTAGACATACAGCATCCATCAGAAACCAAGAAATCCTATGTCTCTTTTGTGTAATCAGGATGGCCTTTCTTCATCTACGAATCTTCCTTGCATGGATTTACAAATTAGCAAGGGGATATCTAGTCCTAGGCAAAGGCATTAAAGGTCATAATCTTGTCCTTCTAGGCTACCTTGCTTCTCGGAGAGAGATCCATTCTCAGAGTACATTCCTAGAGAGAATGGCTCCATGCTAGCACCACACCAACCCTAGCGAACAGTGCTCACTGAATTATGGGTGCAGAAGTAGCTACAGTCGGTGGTAGCAAGGGAGTTCTGAGCATCCTTTGCAAAGACGGTGTTCCCAGGGGTTTGCGGTGAGTCTGTGGGTTTGTTTTCCTCAGTATCTCCCAGGGACATACTGAGGACATACTGGACAACAGCCAGCTCTGGACTGCCGTGTCAGCTGATCTGCAAGAGCACCAATTGCCACTTTCCAGAACTTCTGAAGAGTCCACTGAATGGGAAGAGTTCTGACTTGGAGCAGTGAAAACAGGCCAGGAAGGCGCTTGAAAGTGACTCCTTCCCAGTGCATCAGGAGCCTATTACCACAATGCGCAAGCCCCCAGGGTTGCTAGTGACATCCAGCATCATACACATTCTCCTTCTCAGAGGCCAGGAGGTAGGATGTGGCCAGCTGGCTTGCACTCAAGTGGTTGCCACGTTTCATTTTGGGACTTGAGTACAGCTCTCTTCACCGTGCTTGATTCTGGCAGCTGAGGTGTGGTGGGTGTCCGAGGTGGGAACAGGTGGGGCTTCAAGCCGCTTCAGCTTTAGAGTCCAACATCATGTTTGTTCGCTTCCTATTGCTTACAGTTAGTCCAACTTAAGATCTTGGTGCCTTGAAGAAGACAGTATGCCTTTCCAGTGAGTTTGGATAAAGAGGGAGGCACGGTTTCACTGATCAGTATTGCAATCTGCTACAACAAACTCATTGTTTGAGAACCCCAGGCCCGCTGGCTGAGGGGTGATAGCTGCATGTTATAAACCACACCAATACTCAGATTTCCTTAACACTCGTGCAAGAAGCTGAAATGGTTATGAAATGCTATAATAAAACCCGACCCAGTTACCTAACTTTTTAAAGGAGTTGTCTTGATATTTTATTCTTAATTGCTTCAAAGGAAACAATGGAAAATTCACCCTTTACCCATGCTGTACATTAGTGAAAAATAAAGAACAATTACTTTTAATTGTGTCTAGAATACCTGATTTCTGTCTTTATTCTTTCCTCTAAATCTTCCATTAAATTAATTAAGTCTCAAGAATCAGCAGTTCCTTGCAAGGCAAATAGTATATATTCATGTGCTATCAATGGTCACGTAGAAGACTTGATAATGCACACATAACTGTGAAAATAACCAGATAGATTGGTTAGAATGTACTCTAACTTAGTGAGCAAATGCACACCTTTTGGCACAAGAACACAGCAGTACTGTCTTGTTTTTTTAAAACATGTAAGTTGTTCTTGAATTTTAGCAAACACATTAAATGCTTACTTATCACTCATGTGGCCTTAAAGAAGACAGATATTTCCAGAATTTTGGTGTTAGAATCCATCATTCACTAACTGTATCTTTTCCAACAAAATGTTTGACTTTCAGGGTTTAGCAAGAGTATCTTCGTGCAGCTGAGTTAATCCTTTTCCATTTGGATAGTTTAAGAAAGATAAAAATATTTCCGAGGCATAAAATATTCTAATACCAAAACACCTGACAACTTATTAACTTTATTTCTTTAATAAGGGTCCCAGTAATGTCTCATGATTTGTATCTTTGCAGGGTCCAGGGACCCACAAACACCATGTGGCAGGCCACTGGGTGAAGAACTTTCACCCTTCTTCTTTGCCAGCATCCCCAGAAATAAACTGGTCATCTGTTGGGGTTCTTTCTCCAGAAAGGATCAATTTCGGTCCTCATGAAGTGTCAGGAGTAGGTTTCATTTTTGGCGTCTACTTACTCCAAGAAATTTATATCAGAGATATCTGTTTTTAAATGGTTGTTTTGAAGCGGCAAAACAAGGAGATAGTTATATTTTTAACAGTGCAGTCAATATGCAAGATGATGAGTAAATGGGGAGTAAATGATGGATGTTGTTTTTCAGTTTTCCAAGATAATCCTTTCAGAGCTGTGCTGTTCATTATTAGAGCCACAGTTAAAGATGACTATTAAATTTGAGGTATTTACGACTAGAAATTCAGGTTCTTGCCACATCTTAAATGCTCAATATCCGCATGTTGCTAGTGGCAACCATACTACAGCCTTGGACTGTTTTGATCACTGGAGGGAGTTCTGGCGGACAGGAACTAGTGTTCTGTGCTATTCCAGCAACACTGAGCAGAGTAGACAGGGTGGCTATGTGGGAAAAACGTGTTTCTTTAAAAGTCGTGTTCTGAAACTTTTGATTCGAGCCCTGGTTGTCCTAAAATTTGGACCTAGAGAACTTCAGTTATTATGGAAGAATTCATTGGTACTACTGATGACCGTGTACTCAGTGATAGGTTGCTATCCATGTTACATCACCTTACACGTCTCTGAAGAGGGTAAGAGCTATCTGTAGGCTACTGTGAGATTAATGAAGCTAATAGAAGATGACATGTGTCCCAAGATCACCATTAGCTGACTATATTCCAACTGTAGTAGTTGATTTTCCTGTTTTTAATTTATTTGTTGCTCACTTATGCTGGTATCCATTGTTACCAAGACGATAACACCGTATGAAAGTACATCTCTCTGCTAGCAGCTATGCAATGTACACACAAGGGTAAGGATTTGAGAGCTCAACATACAGGGACAGGTGGAAGACTTTTAGATGACAAAGCAGAAATTTACTTAGGATCTATAGGTAAGGATGCAGAAAAGATTGACTGTTGGTTTCCGAGCTCAACCTCAAAACATGTTTTAGTCAGCAAGCTTGATACTGAAATTGTCCAATGATAAGGGAAGGATTCTAATTTCCTTCTGAAGGCAGAGTGGATCTAATATATAAGACACGAGGTCTATTAATCTGGCGTTGTTTCTGAACTGCCATTCTCACAGCCTTGGACGGATAGAAATCTACAGCTTGTCACTTCTCTCATTGACTTTTAGCTTAGCCAATGACATACTTGAAGAACGTGTTCTGAGACAGGATAGGATGGGTTCTGCTCCCTGAAGGCTTATCTACTCACAAGTGTTTAGCTCTAAACACATGTACAGATGATCAACACTGAATGGAATAAGTAGGTTATGTGAACGTGTGACAATAATAATTAAAGAAGGCGAGGTCAGGAACTTAAGAGGGAGTAGGGTGAGGCAAGGGAGGAGTTAGAGTAGGGAGAAGCAGGCATAGGAATGTTGAAAATATAGTACTCATATATGAAACTCTAAAAGCAATAAATTAAAGAAAGAGAATTCCTATAAAAGTTAGAAACACAAAGAAAATAAGAGGATGATGCATCAGGACTGCAGGAAGAATAGAGGGGCTTGTTTCATATTTCAAGACAGTTATCAATGAAAATACTCAGTTTATAGAATACTGTTCTCATTTAACTTATTAATATCTCAGATTATCAAAGATGGCTTAACCTTGTTTTATTGTACAAAATTTTGCCATGGTTTTTGATTTAGACATGTTTTCTCACGTTATCCAAAGAAGAAACACAGAAGGTTGTTCAGCATCTGGTTTTATTAGTGAGGTATAACTATGGTGACTATAATTTATTGTTCAAATAGAGACACTTTTGAGGATGAATGTAACCATTTATAATTACACCAGAACCACAGGTGTAAGACAGAATACTCCAAGACAAGCCAGGATGCCATGTCACACAGGTACACCACAGCTGGATACATTTGGACTTAGGCCATTTTCCCACCCCAGCTGAATACGAGCTCCAGCCTGCTCCTCACTCTCAAACGAGTTACACTCTAGTTAAAATCATGATGGAAATGAAAAAGGGAAATGGCCAGATGCCTTTTAAATAAAATAAAGCACCATAGAGAAAAGGGAGTGGATAATCATCACTGAGCTTTTTAGTTTTTAAAGCAACAAGTACTCGATTCAGTATCTAGAAAAGAAAATGGCAAGTAACCAATGTCAACTCAGAATGTTTCTCCCCAATTAAAAACAAAACAAAAACAATTTCCTAAGTCTCTTCAAGGAATTTTGTTAGATAGTCTATCTGGAATATGCCCTTAGAAACCAAATCAGCGCTGGTGAGATGGCTCAGTGTTTACATTTATCAGCTGCTTTTTCAGAGGACTCTGGTTCAGTCCCCAGAACCAGAATGGTGGCTCACAGCCATCTGTAACTCTAGTTCCATGGGACCTCAAACTCTCTTCTGGTCTCAGTGGACACTAGGAATATATGTGATGTACAGACAAATGTTCTGACAAAATTCCTATAATAAAATTGCAAAAACAAAAAGAAGTTACAATTCAGAGGGTGTTTTGATTGGTACAATGGGTGTATTCCTGGTGTACAGTGGATGAAGATATAGAATTGTGGACTTACGGCTATGTGTTGGATGGTGTCATATGAGGAAATGTCTCAGGACTCACTGGACATTTAGGTATGTGAAAAAAATCTCTTTAGACATGCCAAGCCCTAGCTGTGCATTGTGATATAGGCTGAAATCCCAGTACTGGGGTGGTTAAGGCAGGGGGATCTCAAATTCAATGCACTTTAGGCAAGGCCGGTCTAGGCTACATAGTAAAGGAGGTGTTACCTACAAAACCAACAATGAGTTAAAAAATGACTCACCAGCTGTCTAAGCCTAAGAGTGAACTCCATTTTACAAACAAGCACAAAGTAACTTTTTACACTTACTAGTGACAGGTTTACCGGCTTTGAGAAAATGTATCTTTTCTTTTATTTGACACTTTGTCAAGAACCATGCATTATTGCATAAAAAGAACACCAAATTATCAATTGAATGGCCATACAACACAGCTGCACCGGTGACACTCAAGGTGACCACACAGATGAACAATTTCTGTTTCCCAGGAAAGTTATGCTCAATCATCTACACGTTTCAATACTAGTCTACTAGTCATTGCTTTAAATTCATTTTACAATGTACTTTTATGTTTTATTAGAACAGTACATTGACTTAAAGTTGGCCCATGGGTAGCTTATATTATTCATAAAATTCAATTTACTGTCATATAGACTGTATTATAAATATCTCTGATATAAATGGGAGTCTTTGGATCTTATAGAACAATGAACCAGAGCCCTGGGACACTGTTACACCTCCCTGTAGTCTCTGAATTTTCAGTAAAGAGTTACATAGAAATACAGGTTGCTGGGCTTCACCCAGGCCTTTGGAATGACAGTCTCTTAGATGACATTCCAGTGATCTGTGACTTAATAAGCCTTCCACGTAAGCTTATATTGCTCTTCTGCATGCAAGGATTTGGAGATTATTGCTCTGGGTAGGACTGGGATGAGTAATACATTGTCTTCAAAGAACCTCTAGTTTAAGAGGAGATAAAAAGATATCTTCCTACTTGAGTTACATGAGTAAGACTATCCAGAGGATCAGGGTGACCAAGAACACAATAGAAATTTGGCAATAATCAAATTCCAGAGACTGATAATACCAAGCATGACATGACTTCTCAACAGCCAAAAGCTAGCTTCTGAGACAAGTTTAAACTCCACAACTCTGACTACAATGAGCAGGACTCAAACTGCTAAGATTCAGTAGAGTCCTGGAAACATAGGCAGAGCTGGTAAGCTGCTCCAGGACACGTCAATCTCAGCTTTTGAACAGGGACCACATGGCTGTAGGCTGTCACATGCCTTCTGGTTTTCGTTAGGCAAAGTCTCCTTCAGATAAATTAGTGCCTGAAGCTCTAGGAAGTCTGTTTCTTAGTGACCTGAAGAACCTCTGAGTATGACAGGCCTACCTGGCAACATGCTCGCAGCACTTGTGTGCCTATGGCCGCTCCACTTTGGAAATGTGTTCACAACCAGCTGCACTAGCTTCACTTGCCTATTAACTTTTAACAGCCCTAGTTAAATATTAAGAGATAGTTGATGACCCAGTTCATGGCCAACAAGAAAAGCTTAAGAAAATCAATATGACAAACTGGAAAGCTCTCAAGTAAACAAGCCGGGATTATAATGACATCTTAATGAAAAAAAAATGTGGGCAGATAAATGAGTGGTTCTAGGATAAACCTCACCTTCCAGAGGATGTTAAAGAGATTGTCAATGCAAGAAGGGAAGAGAGGAGAGAAGAAAGAAGAGAGAAACTTTCCGTTTCTAGGGCTCGCTTCTGCATTTGCTCTGATAGATTGTGTGTGCGCACAGGTATACTCATGCATAGGCATTTGTATGTCATAATCTCAGCACAGTGTATCAGAGATAGTTTTCTAAATTTTGGTGTGTTGGAAAAATTTATGAAGCTATTCCCTTCTGGTCTCTACACAGGAATGTCTTCCTGTGTTTCCTCCCTTGGTATTAGAAACTACAAGATATTTATTCCTCATACTGAGCTGCTTTCTGTGGTGCTCATCAAAACTTACCAAGTCTCAGCAAGTATATCTGTGGAATATTCTAATGTAGAGGTTCTCAACCTGGAGGTTGCGACCCCTTTGGGGGTTGCTTAGTAGATATTTACATTACAATTCATTACAGTAGCAAAATTACAATTATGAAATAGCAACAAAATAATTTTATGGTTGGGAGTTACCACAACATAAGGACCTGTATTAAAGGGTTGCAACACTGGAAAGGTTGAGAACCACTGTTCTAGTGTTTTCCAAGGTCATTATTTGAAAAGGCTATGGCTCAGCACCTCTACAATCTATTTTTTATGACTTATAGTCAATCACTAGTCCTATAAGGTAGGAAGGAAGGAATATATGGGTGAAGGAGGGAGGGAGAGGGGAAGGGAGAGGAAGAAGGAGGAGGAGGAGGAGGAGGA
>LOJH01011569.1:0-26682 GCA_001685095.1 Ellobius talpinus
TTTCTTTCTTTCTTTCTTTCTTTCTTTCTTTCATTTCTTCGTCATCTCCACCTTCCCTTTCCTCCTTCCCTTTTTCCTCCCTTTCTCCCTCCTGCCTTCTTCCCTTCCCTCCTTTCTTTCCTTTCTTATTTTGAGATGGAGGTCTTACTATGACCCTCTCCCCAGGCTGATATTGAATCTATGAGCATCAGTGTGATCCTCCTGCCTCAGTTCCTCTGATACTGGGAGTATATGCATGCTCAGAGCCCAGCCTTAGTCTTTTCTTTCAAAGACATCCCCTCTGCTCTTTGTTTCTGCCTATTTTGCCTGCCAGCAACCATCCCTGCTGCCTCCACTTGGCACCCACCTCCTGTGAGGTCATCTTCTCACCACTGGCTCTTTCCTTCAGCATGTAAACTCTCTGGCAGTGACTCAATGTTTATGATCATACTAACCTAGGAGGATCATGATGTGGAAGAATAAAGCCCTTGCCGGTGCCAAGCTAAGTGTAGACATGTTCTTGGGAGGGGGACAAGGAGAGGGAGCCAACAGTAGGATGATGGGGATACCTGTGTTGGGGGAGAGACCTCTCTTCAGTCTGGGCGTGACATCTAGTCCAGACAGGAAGAAAATGACAGTCATGTTCAGTCTAGCTTGCACTATTGCTTGGAGGAGGAAACAGAGACATCTTGTCCATAAGCCAGGACAAACACATTCCTTGCAGTCAGTGCAAAGGGTAAGGTATGTACAAGGACAGCTTTACAAAAGAAACAGCTATTATTGCTTCCCAGGGGCTGAATGAAACATGCACACTAAAAACCCATCTTCCCCCTAGAATGAAAAAGAGCAAACTGAAGTCCCCTTTGATATGGAGACTGCAGTGGTTAATACTGTCACCTTGACAGCATCTGGAATTGACTAAACAAACCTGTGAGCAAGTCTGGGAGTGGGTTTCCAGATTGGGTTGAAGAAAGGAAACCACACCTTGAATGTGGATGGTACCATTCTATGGACTATGGGGCCAGACTGACTGAAAAGAAGAAAGCAAACTGAGTGCCAGCGCCCATCTCTCTCTGCTACCCAGTGCAGGAGCAGTGTGACGAGCTGCCTCACACATCAGGTACCACGCTTTGTCCGCCATGATGGACTGCATTTTCAAACGGTGACGAGAAAACTCTTCCTTCCTTAAATGGCTTTTGTTTGGTGTTTTGGTACAGCAACAAGAAACTGAAATCATGCAGAAGGGATGGTGCTGAGGATAGGAACAAGCAGACAGGCAGAGTGAATCAGTGAGATGTTGCAACCGTCTCTAAGACCAGTGAGATCACATGTTTTGTCTGCACCGCAGCTCACATGTGCACAAGCATGAGACACAACACATAATTTTGTCTAGAATTATCATAGCTGCTTCCCTGGGGGAAGGGGTTTTAAAGGGAGTAATCATTTGGAGCTTCATCAATTCTAATCCTAATTGAGACTGGTCATTAAACAGCCTCTCTGGTTGGCTATGTAACCATCAAATGTGTGGATCCTGACGTCACTGTATCCCTCTCTGGGAGTTGGTAACCTCTGAGATGCTTTTCAGTGACTGGCATTTCGGGTGACAGTAGGCTATGCCATGGAACCTCAGCTCCTCTGGTTCCTAGAGAAACTGGTGGCTGTTCACTTTGTTGTCTGTGCACATGTATTATTCTTGGGTCAGTCATCTCCAAGTGGATTGATCCATGTGCCCGACAATGCCACCCAAGAATCAAAAGTGACACCAGAAAATAAACTTTAAATCGTGTTTTATTCACTTGTCTGGGGGTATATGGGCCCACAGGCCTGGGCATATGTGTGAAGGTCACAAGACAATTTGCAAGAACTGGTTCTCTTTCCACCATGTGGGTTCCAGGCATGGAACTCGGGTCATCAGGATTGGGAGCAAGCACCTTTGCTTGGTGAACCATCTCACCTGCCAGAGAGCTGTCTCAAGACTCCTCTCACTGAACCAAGGAGTGTGAACTGAGAGGATTCCTCCAAGCCAGGAGGAATCTGCCTTCCCTTGGGGTCCTTACAGGGAGGAGATGAGCCTGCCAGCTTCAACATTCTGCAGCACCAGTTTAGAAAGTAAATGTGGTGTGAGTCCCTAGTCCTATGGTATTTCAACACATTTAGCAGACTTTTTATTTTTAAAAAGTAATAATTGAGCGCGGAAGCCAAGAGGGTCAGGCAGATGAAAGCACAGCTGGCCTGTTGAGTATGTAACAGGAACCAGAACGCTTTCAGATAGGAGCCTCAGGCCATCATACATGCTACTGCATGGAAACCATTTGAGCCCATGACCCCTCAGATAGAGGAACAAGTGCTTCTATTACATAACTGAAGGAAACTGTTATTCAGTTGCTGCTGACAGGACCTGGACTAGACATTCATTTGTCACTACACTTGGGTTTAGTCTCCCCAAAACCAATTTCATCACAAGGGCCACATGGTACTCATGTTCAACTACAAACCTTTTCTCTGGTGCCTCCGAAGCCAATGGCTTCCACTACAGAGGGAGCGGGGATAATCACCAGAAAGACATTGCTCTTTTAACAGTCAGGCTTCATACTCAAATCAGTAAAAAGTGAAAAATTTGTAACGGGTTTCAACCTGGCTATTCTTTCCTTGATGACTCCCTGATGTCTAGACCTAGTGATGCACCCTAATAAAGTCTCCACCCAATCTATAGTCATGCTGACATCACAGAAGCACAGGTTGGTACTGCCTGCTCAACATGGACCCATTACTTTCTCCCTACTCTCCCTGTACTCCTAAAAAGTCAAAGACTCAGCATCAGGATGTGGATGGACGTTTGTACGTAGCTGCTGAAATAGAACTTCTCAGCTGGCTTTGGAGAGCAGAGGGGAAAGTCTATAAGTTTCAGCCATTATTAAATTGTCCCTCATCAAGAGTATATGGAGAAATGTGCTTCAAGGAGACCTGCAGATAAACATGTCAATGTCCCTGTCAAGACAGGTGGTGTCTGAGTCTCTGGAACCCAAGCTCCTGCTGCCTCAGAGGACCTGGAGTTAGTGGGGGCATTTATTGCACAGCCAATGACTTGTAAACACACCTTGTCACCGCATGTGTTCAAGCAATTACTGGGCAATTACACCTGCAAACTACCTGGTAATTAATTGAAGGAGTCTTGTGTGGGCTGCCATTTGGGAAGCAGTGGCTGGTCTCTCACTTCACTGGAACAATCGTATCCTCTGGAGAAGACCTCATGTCTTCAAGATCCAGTAGGTGAGTGATCCAATTATAAAGTAGCTGAATTACACAGAGGAAATAGCTTTGACTCCAAGGCAGATCCAAGCAGTGCTTCCCAGGGAAAGAAAAAGGAATGGTGAACAAAGAATCAGGACTGCAAAAGCCAGAGTCCAGGTGTCCGCAGAGAACCAACACTCAGGTAACAAGTACTGGGCTTTGCAACAAGCAAGTGCCCATGAGAAGAGATCTGCCAGGTTCTGGGCCCTATGTACGGGGCTTTCCATATACAGACTTGTTTCATTGACAAGCTGCAAGAAAAATATTATTAGCATTATTTTAAATATTTATTTATTAATTTTGGCTATGGGTAAGCATGCATATCTGTGTCTTTGTGTGAATGTGTGCATATGTGAATTCACTGTTCACTGAGGCCAGAAGAAGGTGTTAGCTCTCCTGGAGTTGGGAGTTGCAGACTGTTTTGAGTAACCTGAAGGGGATGCTGGGGACCAAACTTGGGACCTCTGCAAGGGCAGTGCTAGCTGTCAAAGGCAGAGCTATCTCTCCAGCCCCTGTTACTACCATTTTTAAAGACTTGGGTCTTGAAACTCAGGAAAGTAAATAATGAACCTATATGCCCTTGTCTAATGACTGAACGAGTTAAGAATTTTTAACTCACAACTTCCAACCGCAGATCCTGCGTTTAGTCCCTTGCAGTGTTTATTCTTTCTAGAGGAAGAGATAAAATTAACCTTCTAAGGGTGAAGTGACTGTGAGAGAGTTAAAGGTGGCCCATAAATCAGAGCAAAGGAATTGCATGTGCATCAAAGATGACATGCTAAGAATAGGGCCTTAGAGCATATATAATGCTCTGCATTATAATAATGTTGCTGCGTTGAGTTTAGTGTGTGTGTGTGTGTGCGTGCGCACACATATGTGTATGTACATACATGCCATTGTGTACCCATGGAGCTCAGAGAACAACCCATAGGTGTTGGTTCTGTTCTCCCACCATGTAGATCCCAGGAATTAAGCTCAAGTCACCAGGCTTGGAAGCAAGTGCTCTCACCCGCTGAACCATCTCACTGGCCCCCAAAACGTATTTTAGGCAGGTACACAGTTCATCTCTAAGGATGTCCTAAATGATGTATGCTTTCAGTTAAAGCTTGAAAGCTATTCCGTTATGACTCTATGGTCCTATTAGCCAACCTCTGCGATTACTGGGCTGAGAGTTGGAAATTCATTTTTCTTACCAGTGAAGACATGATGTGCTGAAAACCACGGACAGGTGTGATGATGTTTTGATGGCAGACCCTGGTTGGGATCTGACTTCCAAATACTTGCTATCTATAGCCTCTCATAAACTTTCTCTGACTAATTACTTCAGAGGGCAGCACAGATTGGGGAAACCGTGCTACCAACAGATGTCAAGTTCTGCAGAAGTCTTGCCAGTTTGAAATAGGTTGGTTCAGAGTATGTGGCAGACACATAGAGCAGCCCTGACAATTAAAATCTGAACTCATTTGGTCTTTGAAGGGAACAATTGCTATGAATAAAGGCCCATTTTTACCAGCATGAAGAATCCTCATGATCGTAGAGTGCGGACATTCTTGTCAATGTCAACTAGAGTGGAATAAATATTAGGAAGAGAAAGGAAGAGACCTGGTTGTCCATGTTAGCAGCTGGCTGGCTTTCTCCCCCTGCTACTTTCTCCTACTATTGATTGATACTCTGAGCGCCTGATATATAATTCCCGGTGAGTGAAACTCATCCATGCACATAGATGTTCAAATACAGTTTCACTTATTTATAGTTTACAGCCTTAGTCCATTTATGTAGCTAAAACAAACTACGAAAAAGGAGGTGGCTCTTAAATCATAGACCTGTATCTCTTTCAATCCTGAAATCTGGAAACCCAAGGTTCACATGCTGGCTGATATGGTGCTTAGGACAGGCTCGCTTCCTCATAAACATGTCTTCTTACATGGTGGAAAACATGAGGGCCTCTCTTATAAGAATGCAAACAAAATGTAGGGGGGGATACACTTTTGATATCATCACTTCCCATAAGTGTCTTCACTGAAAGCTACCACCTCTGTAGGAAACAGGATTTTGGCATGAGTTTTAGTAAACTGTTGTGGGATATTTGTACACTGTGTAAAGAGGCATTGCTGTGATTGGTGTAAGAAAAAGCTGAAAAGCCAATAGCTAGGCAGGATGTATAGGTGGGACTTCCGGGAAGAGAAAGAACTCAGGGAAGGAGGGTGCAGTGGCCAATCAGAAGTGGAGAGAGCAGGACGAACAGTATAGAGGTGAGGTAACGCCACACAGCAGAACCTAGATTAATACAAATGGGTTAATTTAAGTTATCAGAGCTAGTGGGACAAGCCTAAGCTAAGGCCAAGCTTTCTCAATTAATAATAAGTCTCTGTGCCATTATTTGCAGGCTGACAGTCCCGGGAAAGTTTACTACAGAAAACACAAACACCCAAATCATGGCAATCAATCACTAATCTCAAATTCTAGGAATAACAACTAAATAGTAGAAATGTAGAGATCCCTATTAACTACCTACTTGTTTATCTTTGCTCTGGAAAACAACTCTCACAACCAAAAGGACTAACTGGAGGGGCCCCAAGCACTGTTCCCAGAGGATCTAAGTAACATTTGCCTTTATTTACACTTGTCCCTCAGCGGAAGGGAGGTGCTGTGCCTGACTGGGCTGTGAGATGTTGGTGAGCGGCTTAGCTGGTCAGGCCATTAGTGATATACACTTGTACATATCTCAATGCCTCTCTCCTAGAACAGAATGAGACACAAAAACAAACAAAAACAAAAAAGTAAAACAGATCGTAACTGTTGTTACCATCTCCCAGTATGTGTCCCAGATGGAATAATTAGAGAAGCCTGGAGTGCTGGTGTCCTCAAGGTAGACATTCAAAAATACTGCACTTGATCTTAGTTAAAAGGTGGGTGTGCTCCTACTCAAAGATACACCTCGAGCTTTCTTTGCTTACTTTCAACAAAGTGATGTTCGCTTTTCAGTGGCGGAAGGCAGCATGAGGAAGGCCAGCCCCTGTGGCTAAAGACTGAGGATCTCGGGAGCTGTTTGACCGCGTGACTTTTGTGTGGAAGCAGCTGCATTAACACATCAGCTCTCACGGAGTCTCTCCCTGATCTCAGCCCCCTAACTGCTATTCTATGAATCATGTCCAATTCTAACTAAGCAGAACAAAAAAAACTGAGTCTCTAGCAATCAGAGTTTAAAGGTACTAAGTTGGTCTTGAACACATGGTCCAACCTCTAGGGCAGTGATCCTCAACCTTCCTAATGCTGCAACCCTTTAACACAGTTCCTCATGTTGTGGTGACCCCAACCATAAAATTATTTTATTGCTACTTCATAACTGTAATTTTGCTACTTTTGTAAATCATGATGTAAATATCTTCATCTTCCAATGGACTTCAGTTGAGAAGCATTTGTTGTAGGGCAACAATGGGGAGTGAAGCCTGGGTCCCTGACTTCTTGCCTATAATAAGCCAGATTCGAATGTGTCAGGAAGGCCAGGAGTAGACAAGAGCCAGCAGACCTGAGAGCTTGTCCACTCCACTAGGCTTTCCTGTCCCAGAAATAAAGCAGAGACCCATGGGAAGTGAGGAAGCGACTGTGACCAACAGAGAGAAAGCACTGTGGAACTAGTGAAGAGACCTGTGGAAAAAGTATGGGAAGAGCTAGGGAACTGACTAATGGTTTTCTTTAAATTATGTTTGACAGAATTTTGAGTAGAAAAAGGAGGCAATTTGCTGTTGGCTATTTTTCAGCTCAATGTTTCTTACCGTTAGCACCACCAGTATATTTTTATAGTAGAAAACATGGAAGAAATGTTCAAGCCTCAGTGAGAGCATGCTCAGAGAAAAGGAGTTTGGTCCCTCTTTGAACCTTCCTGATCCTAGCTGTTTGTAATGTCTAGATGAAGATTTGTCTCAGTTTTACCCAACGTCCCAGCAGAAGGAGGTCCTGAGGCAAAACTCAGAGTGCAAAGAGTCTGCTCATAGGAGAATCGCAAGAGCCGAGCCTGGTCATGCATGTCTAGAATCTCAGGACTCGGGGGCTGAGAGAGGAGACCCCAGGCACAATGTCAGCCTCTAAAGGAGACCTGCCTTGTCGCATTTATGTTTCCCAGTGGGCAGAATCAGGCTGTGTGCACTGCGAGTTAAAACATGTCATGTCATCGTCGAGTGTTACCTTAGGTAAAGCATTAATTAACTCAGAACCATAAACCATGGCACCTAGCTCCTCCAAGGCTTCAGGTAGAAAGACACTCTCAGCTGGCACAGTGACGGGGTTAGAAGCTTCATGAAGATTTACGAGAACTGTAAAACCTACTACAACTATTAAATGAGAGAATATGAAGCCTCAGCGAGAGTGGTGAGGGTGGGGGAGATGCTGAGACTATAAATCTGCTGAATACTCAAGTCAACATCATGTTGGAAGACAAATTGAAAACATCGAAATGAAAAGATGTTGTTGCAGACTGACTATGGCAAGTTTTTGGTTAAAACGGTAGAGCGCAAGCCACAAATCACTGCATTTGATGTTTCTGTCATTTTGCTAAATTCTAATGGCCTGGAAAATATAATTTACCACAGAAGAAAAATGTATGAGTTGGTAACAACAAGAAAAGGCTGTGTATGTAATAGACACAAAATAAAAATAAAAACCATGCAAACACACCCAAAAAATAATTTAAGACGCATTTCTAAATTACGCAGGCCCTGGGTCGAATAGCAGAGTCCTCACTGCCGTTTTCATTAGAACAAAGATTCTCAGGTGCTCATATTTCTCTACTCTGAGAGAGCAATTCAAGGAGTGAGTGGAAGCTGTGTCTGAAAGATGAGCGCCCTCCTCAGCAGGCTGCTTTTTCCAAGAGAGGCTTAGAAGAGAGAACAAGTTGGCTCTCACTCCCCTGGTTGGGACCAGTTGTCTCCAATCGTGTTCTGGTTAGTTTCCTGGATGTTGTAATAAACTACGCCGGCAAAAACAGCTCAAGGGAGAAAGCGGTCTATTGGGACTTACTCGGGGTGACACATTCTGTGACGAAGGAGGCTGAGGCCACACTGCACCCTCAGAAAGAAACAGGAAGTGACCAAGGCTATAACACTCAAGAGCCGCCCTCAGTGATCCACTTCCTTCAGCGAGGCTCCACCTCCTAAAGGTTCTGCCATCTTCCCAAGCTGCACCACTGGCTGGGGAGGAATTGTTCAAAAGCTTGAGCCTGTAAGGACCTCCCACATTGGAGCCACCACAGTCATGCCCCTCCCCCCACACACACTGTGCTTTTCTTGGCTGTTAGCTGCCCTACAAAATACATTCTCTGCCCACAGCTGTCAGACCCCGACTTTGGTTCACAGGATTTAGGGAAATATAATAGCGAAGGATGTTGCCTCTTTCATTAGCTTGAGAAAATGTCTGATTGACAAGTTTCAAACAGAGGGAGGGGAAACCAGACAGGCAGATGCTACGGGGTCCTCTCAAGAGAGACAGCTTGTCCTCCGGTGAGGCAGAATGATTACGTCCTCTGCTTAAATCAGCTTGGAAATATTATGAAAGTACCAAAGAAGAAGCAGCAAACTTCTCCGGGATCATCGGACTCGCCTTACAAATCAAATAATCCACAGGCACACACACACACCTCCCACCTCCTTCCTAGAGAATGGTTCTGAAGGACCATAGATGAGAAGCAACTGGTCCTGACAACTCAGGAGAACTGTGGGAAGACAGAGACATCTTGATTTTTAATTGATATGTTAATTATGGCACTGTTTGGTAAGATGGAATAAATCTGTTTCCCATGGTTTCACTGTCCCCTTCAAATGCTCATACTGAAATGCTGTTAATCCAGGCAGTGGTGGTATATTCCTTTAGTCCCAGCACTCGGGAGACAGAGGCAGGCAGGTCTCTGTAAGCTCAAAGCCAGCCTGGTCTACAGAGGGAGTTCCAGAACAGAACTGTTACACAGAGAAACCCTGTCTCAACTCCTGCCCCCCTTCAAAAAACCACAACCTTCCAGAAGCATTTGGGCTATGGTGGCTCCATCCTTATGGGTGGGTGAATAGGTCAGGAAGAAGGTTCCAGAGAGGAGTCAGAGGGTGGGTATGATCAAAGCGTGACGTATATGTGATGCAAGTCTCAAAGAGAAAGATAAATAAAATGTTTAAAGGACAAAGGCAGAACTGAGAAAGGTGGCTCAAGACTGTGCAGGATCCTGTCCTTGAGTCCAAGGCAAGAGGATCGTGTCACATTTGAGTCAAGTCTGGGCTACACAGTGAGTTCCAGGCCAGCTTGACTATAGAGTAAGATCCTGTTTCCCAAACCTGAAGCAAAAGAAACAAATCACAAGCAAACTAAAACTCTAGAAGTTAGTTCTTGGGTCTCCCCCTGATTTCCCTCATGTTTTCTCCTCCCCTCCTCTTCTTTCCCTTCCCCTAAACCCTCCCTTCCTTTGGTAAAGAGTTCTTTCCTCAGTCTTGGGCTTCCCAGTCTGAAGAACCATAAACCAATACATTTCTGTTCTTTATAAATTACCCAGTCTCAGGTATTCTGTTTCAGTCCATCAGCACAGACTAAGACATCATGCAAACTTCAAAATCATCCAGACCACATCTCTTGTCCCTGTTTTTCCTCACTCAGGTAGCCTTTGTAGCACAGACCTGATCCACACATTTTCTTCTCCTCAAACAGGCTCTTCATTGCTAATAATGAGAAAAGAGAAAACGCTGTAAGCAGGTCCCTCAAGGTTCCCACCTCCCCATGACTTTTTCCTGCTGAGTTTTCCTGCACTTGAAGCCCCTGCTGCGACATAGCCTGCCTGCCACCTAGGAACTTTCGCTGACTTGTCCATTTCTCCGGTGAGTCCCCGCCGTGGTCTTCTCTGGTGAAAATTCCCTTTTCCCCTTATGGTCATGTTGCAATAGGCCTCCTTTGGAGAGTCTTCCTACAGACTAGCCTGTCTGGATGGCTCTCTCCTCTGCTTTGCTTTGTTCTGTGTCAGCTTTTATTGTCCTCTGCCACCATCTTTAGTTTATAAGCTTTCTAAGGTTAAATCAATTCCTTGCTCACTGCTGCAAACCCAGGGCTCCATACAGTGTGCAGAGTAATTAAATAGTTAATATGTTAAGTCGGGGGGCGGGGGTATTATGGCTTAGATTTTAAGTGTACCTCAAGAGCCCTGTATTAAAGGCTTGGTTTCCAGTCCCTGGTCCTACTGGATGATGGTGGAACCTATGAAACGGGATCTTCAGATGCTGACCCTTCTCTCTCTTTGCTTCTTGGCCACCCTAGTGTGAGCAGCTTCGCTTGCATGCAGTTCCTACCTGATGCTCTGCCTCCCCAAAGGCAGTGGAACCAAATGACCAGATAGGGAAGCCTCTGAAACCCTAAACCAAAGCAACCCTCTTCTCTGTGAAAGTTGATCACCTCTGGAGTTTGTTAAAACCATGGCAAGCCGGCCAAAGCATCAGTTTATTGAGCCCGTCTTTCTAGAAGACAGCATTTGAAATAAAAACTACAGTAGAGGAAAACTATTTTCCATGAGAAGTTCTTGTGGGCAAGGGTCACCAACAGAGGCTTGCTCCATGGTTTGGGTGTAAGGAATGGAATAATTGTAACGGTAACCTGTTACTTCTGGAGAATTGCAGTGTCATTCCTGCAGTTAATGTAGCGAGAGCCCTAGCTTTGCTGTTCTGCTTTATCAAAACAGTTTGTGAGTGGGGCTTACAGAGCCAGGCTCTAGAGCACAAGACCTCCCCAAGTTGGGCAGGCCAGCTACACTGCAATCTGTCAAATGCCACCAGAGCTGCTGCTTTAAGATGCCCTCCAGGGAGCACACTGTGACAAAATGTCACAGATGGACCAAAGAAATAGCTCGGAAGAATCTGTTTTTCTGGATCTCTTTTTCTGGTTCACCATAGGTTTGGAAACATACATACTCTTTTCCTTCTGAAGAATGATTCTTGGTGAAAAATATGTACTGGCACAATTCAGGCATTGTTTTTGAAAGCAGCCTTTGGGGCACATGCAAACTTTCCTTTTAGTGCTTCTCTGCCGTCACCGTCCACCAGACCCTGAGTCAGAGCTCACTTTGTAACCATCCTTTTCCTTCCAGAAGACAGCACACACATCCCGGGCAGCTATGACCTCACTGTGTATACATACAGCCCCGAGGTTAACTAAACAGCCTCAGCCTGGAAGGCAATCACAGCAAAAATCAAGAAAGTATCTGCATCCATACACATGACATTTTTCTTTTGAAAACCCTCAAGATATTTCCTTAACCACTTTCTTAACAGAAACTAATCATTAGCCAATTTTTGAGACTGAAACAAGAGCCCACGCGTTAGCACCCTGACATAAATCAGCCATCTGTTTTGTTTGCCCTTGCTGTGTTTCAGGATGGCTCCATATAAAAGGGTAACAGTGCATCTGGAATTTGCTGGCCTCTGTTTCTTTCTTCAGTTGTCCATGAGAAATGGGATCCACAGTCTTTTAGATTTAAAAGAACATTCTCTCGAAACTCCCCATCTCTCCTAAAACTTCATTCCCAGGCTTTGCCTCAGATCTGAAACCCTGTTGGCTCTGATGGTTCACCCCACCTGCTGTTAGGAAGGCAAATGGGCTTGGTCTTAGCTGGAAGAAGTTCCCTGGGTTATCACGGATGATAAAAGGTAAAGAACATAAAAGTCTGGCCCATTGGCCCGGGGGCCCACGAGTCTTGCTCTTGCTCTGTAATGAACTCTTTTGGTGTTTCTGGTGAGTTCCTTCACTGGGTTGTTAGGAGACTCATTGACAAGTGAGATTTTCTTGCTCCTAGACACTTCAGCTGCTCAACAGCCATGTCGAGAATAAGATTCAGAACCACTGAGTCTGCTGAAGATTATGTTGAATTTATTGTTTTCATTTACAATGTGTTTTAGTGGAGATTTTCAGTACATAATGGCATTGAGGGTCGAAGGATCCATGCCTGCAATTTCCCAGACTCCTTTGAAACACCACCCACCATTTCTATATGTGGAAAGCTCTTGCCTGTTGATGGTTCTGGTGATTTATTTTTTATTACTGTCTTCCAGTTTTTCCTGTGGTCTTCTTTAAAAATATTTAATTAATATTTTGGCCCTCATTTATTTTGGATGGCTGATTTTTTTTAAGGTGGTGGCTTCACACTGTCATCAATGGAGTGTAGACATCTTTCTCCATTGGATTGCGATGCTTGTTTTAGCACATAGTAAGTTCTTATACTTGGTCAACCTTACGAGAGAGAGCACTGTCTCTTGCTGTGAATTCTCACAGCTTTATATTTTTGTCTCTTACATCACTTGCGCTTTGCCTTATATCCACTATGAGACTGAAACCTTTGTCACAGCATGGGGAAAATGGCCCTTTGAAGCCCTTCATCTTCGTCACAGTATCAGCTGCTAACTTATACTCTGCCCTCCACCCTTCCTATGAGCAAGTCACACTTCTATAGATTCCACCAACTGTGACTTGAAAATCCTTGGCTGTGGGGAGCTAGGACTGCATTCGGGCTGAACGTGTACGGACATTCTATCACAGTATATCACTTTATATCATACCGCCACAGCCACACCATGTGTCCACCTCAACTAGACATGCTACTACCCCTTCTCCCACACCCTCTGAGTCTTACACAGCACCCTGTCACCAGCCTTGTTGCCCAGGAGTCAGAGACAGGTTAATTACATAAAACCTTCCCCTTCCTCTTAGGTCTATCAGAAGCCCCAACCCCACCCCACTCTGCCTTCTGCAACTAAACCCTCATCAGAGCCCCGACATGTTGTTGCCTTTCTATGGGGTAAATAACTTTTTTAACCCATCCCTTACCAAGAACTCCAAACTGCTTCAGTGTCCCCTTTGAACTCTGAGCCTGAGACCTTTCACCTACTGTGCTGTTGTTTGAGGCAGATCATGATGCCATATACCAAAATGTACATGTGGAGAGAAGAGCAAGGCAGAACTTGTGTGCAGGATCCTGGGCAACTTCCAGAAGGGAGGCCTAGAACACTGACTTGGAAGCACTGCCCATGGGACTTGGTTGCATAGACCAGGTGGCCCTGAGTGGGTCCTTATGAGAATTGTGACGTGCTCTGCCCGGCTATCCCCCGTCACACTTGGCTTGATCACCTCCATCCAAGCCTTTCTGTTGGAACATAATGACATCCCAGGTAGGATCCAGCAGGAAGAGCTTGGTGCAGAAACTCCCTCAAAGTCACTTTGCATGTGACAACAAGAGAAGGCCCTTTCAGATTCCTTCACCTTGGTGGCTAAGCCACAGGGGTGCGGTGACAAGCTAATTCCCAGACCCTGGCCCCACAGTCAGGTTGGCCATTCATTGTTTAGTTGGTGTGAGGCACAGCTAGCGAACCTCCCCTGAGAGACTGATACACTGGTATAATCCCATGAGGGACATTTGTCACCCTTTCTGGCCAGAAGTACTGAGAGACATTAATATTAGAATCAAGCTCCCTCAGCCTTCGAAAACTTTGGTGTAGAGTGAGATTACACAGGCTCTTAAGAAACTTGCTTGATCTCCTAAATCCCAAAGAGGATAATCCCTAGCCAGACAGCTCCGGTGACAGTACACCCACCCTTTCTCGGTTTCAGAAGGATGGACTGCAGATCTGTGTCCTGGTCAGTAAAGGTCACAGAGAGTGAGTCCAGGCTAGATAAGCAGAACACATCCTTGACCTAACTTTTCTCCCTGGGGAAGACAGCCTAGTACTGAAGAGCCTTGAAGATGTCTGCAAAGAATGAAAGGATTTAGGAGAACTTGAGTCTAGCCTGTCTGTGCTTGAATTCCAATTCTTCTAGACTAAGATTGATGAGTTGATAGATTCTTCAACTTCTCTGAGGGATGGTCTCCACCTCTGTCAAAAAGAACAATGGCTGCTGGCCCTCGGAGGTCCTTGTAAAGATTAGCCATATGTGTCTGAAGTGTCTGGCCCAGAGTGAGCTCTCAATGCGACGTGGCTATTATTAGGAGTGGAGTAATTGGGGTTTATTTAGAGGTTCTTGGATGATACGGGCAGAGATCAGTGGGGATGAGGCTCAAGTTCTCCCCTGAGTGTTCTCTGGGGAATGGCCAGGCTGAGGACAGGACCCAGGACTACATGGGCCATCAAGCCGCCCCAGTGTAGGCATCTTCCTGGCATTAAGAAAGGTTGGTACTGCATTGGATGGTAAGAAAAGAAAGATGTTAAGTGACAGCTATGTTATACAGCTAGACCATAGCCAGGGAGATGAAGGCCCTACCCTCCTCAACCTAACCCAGCTCATCTCCTGGAGATCATTTTTCATTGGGACTATGTGGGTGGTCATGGCTGTATTCAGGGTGACAACGAGAAGATGCAAGCCTATGTGGTTCTAGATATGGCTTCACCAAAATGCCATGGCTGTTCTCAGAGAGAAGCCAAGGGGAAGCTCACATCTACACACACCTTGAGCCCTGGTGTCCTCTGATAAATAGGTAGAGAGCCATGTTTGGCCATCTAATTTTATTTTTATTAATAGAAACTTTGGTAATGACATCTGAGAGAAAAATAAAAGTGCTGGCCAAAGAGTGTGTTTATTTTAAGATGACATAGTTTATATTTAGCAACTGGGATTATGCCCCTTGGGAGACATGAAAGAAGAGGAAGCGAGATTAGAGCTGACATCTGGCCCAGGGGCAAATGTCATCTCCCAAAGTGGCCATGTTCATCACAGATTTACACCAGAGCCAAGGAGGAGTCAGAAGAAGGCAGGACGCCCAGAGCTCATCCAGTACCAGACGCTACCCCTGCTCCAGGTGTTGAGAGATGATCACGCCAGCCAGGACTGGACCAGTAAGGAAAGAGGATTAGGCAATAACAGACAACTCACAGGCTGATTATATGCACTCACCAATAAATGATGTTGGAGAACTGTTAAGAAACCAGTGAGCATGCAGGGCTTCAGGCTTGACATATTTCCCCTCTGAAGTACAGTCTAGAATTCAGCAAGGTTCTCTCGGGGCTGACATCATTGTTTGAAGAAGAACTAGCTGAGTAATGTGCTAATTTGGCATGCACTTATCAACTGTCTATGCAGATGATATGATATGTTCTTGAATAATTTGTAAATTAAAATTTTATTACTGCTTCCCAGAAATTGAGT
The DNA here is from genome assembly GCA_001685095.1 of Ellobius talpinus. Classification (NCBI taxonomy): domain Eukaryota; kingdom Metazoa; phylum Chordata; class Mammalia; order Rodentia; family Cricetidae; genus Ellobius; species Ellobius talpinus. Next base: position 15,418 of record LOJH01011569.1, read on the forward strand.
AATAACCACCGAAACAACAATGCTTACCTGCTTACTGTTTTGGGGTGGGCGTCTCCTATTTATTACCTCATTTTATTCCCGTGGTCTCCACATGAAATTTGTTGACTATCCTTTGACATTTTAATACAAACATCATTGATGTACAGTCCTTATAATAATCTTATAAAAAATAGAAATACATTAAGATATTTTAAAAATCCTGTTCCTAAAGAAAAAGTACTGCTAACATTTTAGTGATGTTACTTCCTCTATGTGCCCATGCATATTTTAAGTTCTTGCGATCATATTTGCAAAATGTCTCACAGTGTTTATTCAGCCCAAAATCGTTACATAAGTATTTACTATTCAAACAGCTTGTCTATGCAAATTTGTATATAAATATTTCTTGTAAACTGCCAAGTATTGCATTGAGATGTTTAATGAGATCATGATGTTTAATGAATTCTCAATATTCAGTATTTCCTAATTCTTAGTGTTTCCTGTGGCACTGCTCTAATGAGCATGTCTGTGGAGATGCCTCCTTCTGGGAAAGGGAGGCCTAGGAGTTTGCTTGCACAAACGAGAAAGGATAGCACAGACAACTGGTCCCCTCACCTGGGCATGCTCAGCCTGTGAGAGTTCTTTAAAACTGAGATTGTGACAAAGAGGTAAAGGGACAGTGGCAATACAAGCGAAAACAAATAAAACTGCCTGAAAATGACATCCCAAGTTTCTACCTGAAGTCACAGCCACATGTGTGTAGACTCTTAGGGTTCTGTTGAAACTAAGTAAACAATTAAGAACAGTGTTTGCAAAGTTGACACAAGGGAACCATTGCAATTTGTCAAAACAAATTGTAGACATAAGGTAGAGCCTAGAGAGCTGCACTACAAAATATAAATAAATACATAATAAATAAAATAACGGAGACAGTGCAAATTGTCCTGCTACATTGATGCCAACTTGGTAACTATTTGAAAACTCCTGTGTCATACTTTTCACCTTGGAGGAGATGAATGCCAAGTCCTCTCTGTGACACAACATTGAGAGGGTCATTAGGGCAGAAGTACATGTGGCCTCCAAATGGAATGCTGGGGGTTCTTCTGAAAGGAAGAGCAAGGAGCTGAATGGCACAAAAGGCCATATGAAATCAGGTGTAGGCTTATGTTCCAGGATTCCGCATGGAGAAGTCCTGTTGACTCTACCCTTGTGTCCTGTAGGATGTCCACAGTATATATTCTTTTAATTTTAGGGATGTGGGAAAGGGTCCAGCCCTTTAACTCTGGTTAACAAAGAATATGCTGGTAAGGTTTAGCTGGAGGCTGTGATCAACAGCTGGATATGATTGGAGTTCAGTACAGCAACATCTCATTAGTGTGTTTTCCATAGTGAAGAGATCAGTGCATCTGCTGGAGAATTTGGGTCAACCAGAAGTGGGTCGTTTGGGAGAGCTGTGTGAAGGTCAGCATTATGCGCTGGGATCAGGTCGCCTTTGCAGGATGACATCAGTTTTCTGGGCTTCAGTTCTAATGACTTCCAGATGCAGTGGGTCCCACATGCAACCTTGAGAATGCAGCCTCCAGATGCCACTGCCCAAAGAGCTCACCTGGGACTGACTCATTTTGCTGGCTTTCCCTTCTTCCAGCAATATGGTTCCTCAGGAAAACATGTCAGATCTGCCTTTGAGATTATGCGGACAGCTGGCAGAGAATTCAAACCCTAGGCTGCTTTGCACCCGCAGCTTCCTAGTTAGCAAGGCCATTTGAGTCCCTAGGATGACTGCCCTGCCTTGGGGTGATTATGAAGGAAAGCAGATGCAATTCCCTCTTGCACAGTGGGGCACTGTTAGTCACTTAAAAACATTAGAAGGTAAGAGAGCTCCAGGAGATGCAGAGGATTCTCACTCCATCTGGAGATCCATTGCTGTGGTGATTGGAAGTCACCCAGCACCAATTTCTTTATTCTAGAGTAAGCACAGCTAAGTCGATGCTGAGACCAGCTAATGGGAGAGAAGGGGATCTCAGTTTCATTTGCCGTTGCTATGATCAAATCTCCTGACAAAAGAAACTCAAGGAGAAAGGTCTTCTTGGGCTCAGAGATGCAGGTTACAGTCCATTATTGCAGGGGACACAAGGCAGTAGGAGCTTGAAACAGCGGGTCACATGGGTGCACAGTCAAGAGCAGGAGGGGATGGATTCATGCAGACTTGTGCTCAGCTTCTTTGCTCCATTCTTATGTAGTGAAAAGTCCCCTGCTAAACTCACAAATTCCCACACCTACTTGAGCATCTATTGACAATCAGGGGCTGCTGGGGGATGGAAAATAGAGCTGCTGTGTTTTAAGAGTGTATCCCCTGTTGGGTTTATTATATTACAGTGCTTGGCCCCACGCTTATGAGAATATGGATAGCATAAATTGGACTTGGGTTGGGGGAGATCTAGGAGGAGTTGGGGAAACAAAGGGACATGATAAAAAATTTACTGTGTGGAATTTTTAAAGAATAACACCATTTAAATCTCAATAAAAGATTAACAAATCAAATCCAATTATAAAATAAAATAGGACATGAATGGAGGAGATTGGCATGTGGAGCTGGGAGAGGTTAAGAAGAGGAGTAGGGGTCCACTGGCCCACTCTGCTGTAGGGCCGGGCCACACTGGGACACAGTGTGGCTGTGGTGATAACAGAGGCCTCCAGAAACTATCCAACCACCAACACCTCAGCCTCTGTCCTGCCTGCACCACCAGAACTGTGGTTTCACCTGCTTCAAGAGGAGCGACCATCTGAGCCTTGGGCCCATCTACACCTGGAGAAGCAATTGCTGGAGACTCAACTCCCAGCCATGCCAATTGAAGGAAGAAGGACCACCTGAAGCACAGGCTCCACCATACTGATTGGAGGAAGAGATGGGTAGACAACAAGGTAATAATACACTGAGTAACACAAAGAGCAATATAGCAACACCAGAAACTAGTGGTTCTATTGAAAGAAGACATGAATGTCCCAATGCAGATGAAGCAGAAGAAAACAACACTAAAAATAACTTTTTGAAAGATGATTGAAGCCCTTTAAGAGGAAATAAAAAATTCCCTTAAAGAAATGGGAGAAAAGACAAACAAAAAATTGGAAGAGATCAACAAAATCCCTTAAAGAAAACCAAGAAAAAGGAATCAGACAGGTGAAAGACATGGTTCAAGACTTAAAAACTGGAATAGAGGCAATAAAGAAAACACAAACTAAAGGAACTCTGGAAATGGAAAACCTGGATAAACGATCAGAAACTACAGATGCAAGAATACACAACAAAATACAAGACATGGAAGAGAGAATCACAGGTACTGAAGATACAATAGAGGAAATAGCTTCATCAGTCTATATTCAGCAAAGTTTTCAATTACTATAGACAGAGAAAACAAGATATTCCACAACAAACCACATTTAAAAATACCTATCCATAAACCCAGCCCTACAGCGAGTACTAGAAGAAAAACTCCAAGCCAAGGAAGTTAGCTACATTCACAGAAACACAGGCAACAGATGATTGCACACCAGCAAATCCCTAAGAAGAGAAACACAAACACAATAACACCACCACCACCACCAAAATAAAATGAGAACTAGTAATCACTGGTCACTATTATCCCTTAATATCAATGGACTCAATTTGCTTATAAAAAGACACAGGCTAACAGACTGGATATGAAAACAGAATCCATCCTTCGGCTGCATATAAGAAACACACCTCAACCTCAAAGGCAGACATTGCATCAGAGGAAAGGGTTGGAAAACATTTTCCAATCAAATGGTCATAAGAAACAAGCTGGTATAGCTATCCTAATATCTAACAAAATAGACTTCAAACGAAAATTAGTCAAAAGAGATGAAGGTCATTTCATATTTGTCCCAGGAAAAATGCATCAAGATGAAGTCTCAATTCTGAACATCTATGCTCCAAAAAGAGCGCCCTCATTTGCAAAAGAAAAAATTACTAAAGCTTAAATCACACATCAAGCCCCACACACTAACAGTAGGAGACTTCAATACCCCATTCTTACCATTTGACAGGTCTGCTAGACAGAAACTCAGCAATAAAAAAACTAACAGATTTTATGACTCAAATGGGCCTAACAGACATCTGTAGACATCCTACCCAAATGCAAAAGAGTATACATTCTTCTTGGCATCCCATGGAACCCTCTCTAAAATTGATCACATGCTCGGTAACAAAGCAAACCTCAACAGATACAAAAAAATGAAATAACCCCCTGTGTCTTATCAGATTACAATAACTTAAAGTTAGAATTCAATAACACTAATTGCAGAAGGTCCATAAACTCATGGAAACTGAACAATGCTCAATTGAATTAACCACTGGATCAAGGAAGAAATAAATAAAGAAATTAAAAACTTCCTAAAATTCAATGAAAATGATAGCACAACATATCCAAACTTATGGGACACAATAAAAGCAGTGTTAAGATGAAAGTTCATAGCACTAAGTGCCCACATGAAGAAACTAGAGAAATCCCACACTAGTGAATTAACAGAACAACTGAAAACTCTAGAACAAAAAGAAGCAAACTCACCCAAGAGGAGTAGACAATAGGAAATAATCAAACTGAGAGCTGGAATCAATAAAATAGAAATAAAGAAAACAATACAAAGAAAGAATCAATGAGATAAAGAGTTGTTTCTTCGAGAAAATCAGCGAGATAGACAAACCTTTATCCAAATAAACCAAAAGAAGAGAGACTATCCAAATTAATAAAAACCAGAAATGAAAATGGAGATATAAGAACAGACACTATGTGCTGTGGGACAATGGTCCGTACCCTGTCATTTGTATTTTAATAAAATGCTAATTGGCCAGTAGCCAAGCAGGAAGTATAGGCAGGGTGACCAGGCAGGAAGTAGAGGGGGAGTGATATGAACAGGAGAATTCTGAAAAGAGGAAAGTCAGTCTGCAGTCATCACCCAGCTGCAAAGGAAGCAAGATGAAAATCCCTTGCTGACAAAGGTACCAAGCCACATGGCTAACACAGACAAGAATAATGGGTTAATGTAAGATGTAAGAATTAGTTAATAAGAAGCCTGAGCTAATAGGCCAATCAGTTTATAATTAATGTAGTAGACCTCTGTGTATTTCTTTGGGACTGAATGGATGCAGGGCCAGGAGGGACAGAAACTCCTGTCAACAACTGTGGAAATCCAGAGAATCACCAGGTCATACTTTAAAAACCTATACTCCACAAAACTGGAAAATTCAAAGGAAATTGGAAATTATGTGGATAAGTATCACATACCAAAATTAAATCAAGACCAGATAAAAAAAACTAAATAGATCTATAACCCCTGTGGAAATAGAAACAGTCATCAATATCTCCCAACAACAACAACAACAAAAAAACTAGGGTTGGATGACTTCAGCGCAAAATTCTACCAAAACTTCAAAAAAGAGCTAATACCAATACTCCTCAGAGTGTTTTCACACAAGAGAAACAAAAGGAATGTTGTCAAACTCTTTTCATGAGGCTATAGTTACCCTGATACCCAAGCCACACAAAGACACAACTAAGATAGCGAATTACAGACAAATCTCGCTCATGAACATGGATGCAAAAGTACTCAGATACTGGCAAACCAAATACAAGAACACATCAGAAAAATCATCCATGACCAAGAAGGCTTCATCCCAGAGATGCAGGGATGGTTCAACATATGAAAATCCATAAATGTAATCTACTAAATAAACAAACTGAAAGAAAAAAATCACTTAATCATTACATTAGATTCTGAAAAAGCCATCGACAAAATTCAACACTCCTTCATGATAAAAGGTCTTGGAGAAAACAGGGATACAAGGAACATTCTTAAGCATAATAAAAGAATGTACAGCAAGCTAACAACCAACATCAAACTAAATGGGGAGAAACTCAAAACAATCCTACTGAAATCAGGAACAGCACAAGGCTGTCCACTCCCTTCATCTCTATTCAATATAGTACTTGAAGTTCTAACTAGAGCAATAAGACAACAAAAGGTGATCAAAGGGATACAAATTAGAAAAGAAGAAGTCAAACTTTCTCTATTTGCTGATGATAGGATAGAATACATACGTAATCAGAAAAATTTTACCAGGGAACTCTACAGCTGATAAACACCTTCAGTAATGTAGCAGGATACAAGATTAACTCAAAAAATCAGTAGCCTGCCTATATACAGATGACAATTTGGCTGAGAAAAAAAAATCAAAGAAATGTCACCTTTTACAATAGCCACAAATGACATAAAATATTTTGGAGTAACCCTAACCAAACAAGCAAAAGACTTCTATGACAAGAAGTTTAAATCTTTAAAGAATGAAGTTGAAGAAGACGTCAGAAAATGGAAAGATCTCCTATGATCTTGGATAGGTAGGATTAACATAGTAAAAACGGTAATCTTACCAGCCAAAGGAATCTACAGATTGAACACAATATGCATCAAAATCCCAGCAAAATTCTTCACAGACTTGAAAAGAACAATACTTAACTTCATATGGACAAACAAAAAACACAGGATAGCAAAAAACAATCCTGTATAATAAAGGAACTTCTGGAGACATCACCATCCCTGACTTCAAGCTTTACTATAGAGTTACAGTAATGAAAACAGCTTGGTATCGACACCAAAAAGAAAGGTGAACCAATAAAATTGCATCAAAGACCCTGATATCAAACCACACACCTATGAACACCTGGTTTTTGACAAGGAAGCTAAAAATATAAAGTGGAAAAAAAGAAAGCATTATTAACAAATGGTCTGACATAACTGGATGTCGACATGTAGAAAAATGCAAGTAGATCCTTATCTATTGCCATGCACAAAACTCAAGTCCAAATTGATCGAAGACCTCAACATTAAACCAACCACACTGAACCTCATAGCAGAGAAAATGGGAAGTATACTTGAACGCATTGGCACATGAGACCACTTCCTAAATATAACCTCAGTAGCACAAACACTGAGAGCAACAATTAATAAATGGGACTTTCTGAAACTGGGAAACTTCTGTAAAGCAAAGGACACCGTCAACAAGACAAAAGGGCAGCCTACAGAATGGGAAAAGAACTTCACCAACTCCACATCTAACAGAGGACTGATTTCCAAATTATATGAAGAACTCAAGAAACTAGACATCAAAAGACCAAATAATCCTATTTAAAAAAATGGGGTGGAGAACTAGAGAATTCTCAACAGAGGGATATCAAATGACTGAAAGACACTTAAGGAAATGCTCAACATTCTTAATTACTAGAGAGTTACTAGAGAAATGCAAATTAAAACACCTCTGAGATACTATCTTATATCTGTCAAATGGTTAAGATTAAAAACTCTGATGACAGCTTATGCTGTAGAGGATGTGGAGTAAGGGGAACACTCCTCCATTGCCGGTGAGAGTGCAAACTTGTATGGATGTTTTGGAAATCAGCTGGTTTCTCAGAAAATTGGGAGTCAATCTACTTCAAGGTCCAGCAACACCACTCTTGGGCATATACCCAGATGATGCACACTCATATCACAAGGACATTGGCTCAATTATATTCATAGCAACATTATTCATAATAACCAGAACATGGAAACAATCTAGATACCCCTCCACTGAAAAACTGATAAGGAAAATGTGGTACATTTACACAGTGGAGTACTACTCAGAGGTTAGAAAACCAATGATATCTTGAAATTTGCAGGCAAATGGACAGAACTAGAAAAAGCTACTCTGAATGAGGTAACCCAGACCCAGAAAGACAAACTATAGTATGTGTTCACTCATAAATAGATAATAGACTTAAAGCAAAGGACAGCCAGCCTACAGGTCACAACCCTAGAGAACCTAGGTAACGAAGAGGACCCTGAGAGAGACATACATGGATCCACCTAGAAAGGGGGAAAAAGAGACAAGAACTCCTGAGTATATTGGAAGCATGGAGGGCAGGGGAAAGGGTGGAAGGGGAGGGAAGAGTGGAAGGGAAGTGGGGGGATGTATAGCACATTCCTGTCCAAACAATTAAAATGAGAAGGATTTAATTTAAAAAAAGAAAGAGGAGTGGGATGATATGATCAAGATACATTGTATCCATGTTTGGACATCCTCAAAGAATTAATAATAATAATTGTGTGTGTGTGTGTGTGTGTGTTAAAGATCCATGCATCCATTCCCTGTAAATAGTGCCCCCCACAGGGGGCAGGACTTCCTATCTCAGTCACTGTAATGAAGATGATCCCCCACAAACAAGCCCTGGGTCAACCTGATCCAGACCACTCTTCACTGAGAACCTTGTCAATTGACTCTAAATCATGTCATCTTGACAGCTTAAACCAATGGTCACAGGTGGTTTTCCCCTTTTTTGGCAGACTAAAAAAATCACCTCTGATGGCACACCCCCAGGATCATTTCTGGTTTGAAAGAGAAGTGGACCATGGGAGCCAGCAGGAGAGAATGGTACTGTGTGTGTAACTGGGGAGGATCTTGGATGTTGGAGCTAGGCAAGCTGAAGATAACGAGCAGTCTTTGAGACACATCATCCCCAGTATCCCACCTTGTACCCAAATAGGAACTTCATTCCTGCTAGAGAAAGTACAGAGTACCCCATGTAAACCCTTTCTGCACAAGTTCGGAGAGTGTCTTTTCACCCAGCAGCAACAGATACAACAGCCTGACTGACTAGTGGGACCGACTGCTTTCCCAGCAGAGTATTTCTTCTCAATCTTCTTTAAGGCTCTGCATCTAGACACTCTAGTTTCTGTTTCTGCCACTCGGTACACCTGTCACAGGCAGTGTAGTTCTGTGATGCAGTTTGAAAATTGAAAATTGGCATTCCAGGAGCCAGGCTTCAATTTACCACCTGTTTCTCAGATTTTAAAATTCTTTGAGGCTATCTCCTTCCTTTCTCTCTCTCCCATCCTTGTCATCTCTAAATTGATCTTTCTTTCTTTCTTTCTTTTTTTCTTCCTTCCTTCCTTCCTTCCTTCTGCCCTCCCTCCCTTCCTCCCTCCCTTCCTTCTTCCCTTTCTTCCTTCTTGCTTTCTTTCCTTCCTTTTGTGACAGCATTTGATTTGTAGCTCAGGCAGGCCCAGAGCTCACTATGTAGTCTGGGCTAGCCTTGAACTCATGACAATCATCCTTCCTGAACCTCTTGAGTGCTATTACATACCTAGCTCAAACTTCATCTTTCAATCACTGCTAACACTTTCTATTTTAATGACTTTTATTAGATTTGCTCTTTGGCAATTTCATGTATGTATACAATGTACTCAGTCTCACTACCACCCTCTGTTATTCCCCTCCTGCCCGCTAACCCTCCCTCCTTCCTACAAGTCTTTACTCACATCTATGTCTTCCCATTGTTTTATGACCCACTGAGTTTAACCATGGCTCTCTTTGTGGCCATAGGTTTGGAACCCCTGAAACTTTGTGGGCTCATCAGTGGGTACTCCCCGAAGACAATGACTCCCCCTCCCTCAGAATCCCTCAGAAAATAGTTCAGCAAGGAGGAGTAGGGTCAGTCCTGTGAGCCCCTTCTCTCTCTATGATTGACAGCTGGAAGGTCTGGTCTTGTAAAAACTCTGTGCAGGCAACTGTAGCTGCTGTGAGATCTGATTGAGCTGGCTGTGTCCAGGGATTTGTCTGTATAATTCTATCTCTGTCTCCCTCCTGTACCATAATGCTGGGAGATAGAATTGTGCACACCTACAGCAATGTTTTCACTTAAGAGCCTCATCACCTTAGTGAAATGGGCACTGTAATCACACAGGACAAATATATAAATATACCCATGCATATGTGTGTATGTATGCATGCATGTTTATACATGTGTGCAAATAATATATAAATATATATTCATAAAAATAAAAGATGCTTAGAAGCAACAAAATGGTATCCATGATGTCATGAAATTTATCCAAGGTGACCTGCAGGATAAGCAAGTATTTCATGATTCCTGGACTGACCACTTGTCTCTATTGGCCGAAAGCTCATTTCCAGCCTGGACAAGAACCTGTCATCGGGGCAGGCTTCAGTCAGTCAGCTGAAACCAGCTAGAGGTCTGTGAGCAGTTCATCTCATCTGAATCCATGCAAGTAGCAACTCTGAAAACACAAAGATAGAATCTAAGGATTGAGTGTGAGATCCACAGGGCAAGATGCTGCTTAGATGCAGGCAGGCAAAGCACGTACTGCAAGTGCCCAAATGAGGCTCCATTTGACAAGTTCCTTCACTAGAACTCTTTAAGTCAACATAGTTATTTTTGTAAATCTTCTTTGTCGCCACCACAGGGCTGCAATGGTATCAATCCCAGATTTTCTGTTCTTGTTTCTTCATTACAGCAGGAACAAAAATATTGTCTAACCTACCTCTTTGTTTTGCTCATCAGTTAAATTAAAACACTGGTCGTAGAGGAGGGATCACTGGGCCAGGCACCATAAAATATATTTGTTGTCTTACTACTGGAAATAGCAGAATATGACTGTGGATCTTGCTAGTGTGAATGTGTGTTAATGAGAGATGAAGAAACACAACAGAAATGAGCTTTCGGGTTTTCTCTTTTGCTAATGTCCAGTGGCCTGCCTAATGCTAATAGTGCTACCTCCCAATGATCTATACCATGAGGACAGTCTCTGCCACTCAGATGAAGGTTGAAAGAGGATCTCTCTAAACCGCACAGGCTTCAAATGGCTTTAGGACCTGTGGATGGCTTAGCTTAGAGCAAGGAGAGCCAGAGTGAGGAGAGTCTGTCTCCAGAAAGAAAATGGTTAATATAGGGAAATAGGCTTCTATTTATTTTTCTTGGAACAAGATAAGAAAATGGTGACTAGCTGGGTAGAAGTCACAGGCAGGTGCACATTCAACAGGATAATGTTCTAGTCATCAGAATTGTGTACCAAAAGGGGTAGAGTTCATAAAGCAGCCTACCANCCTCCCAATGATCTATACCATGAGGACAGTCTCTGCCACTCAGATGAAGGTTGAGAGAGGATCTCTCTAAACCGCACAGGCTTCAAATGGCTTTAGGACCTGTGGATGACTTAGCTTAGAGCAAGGAGAGCCAGAGTGAGGAGAGTCTGCTGTCTCCAGAGAGAAAATGGTTAATATAGGGAAATAGGCTTCTATTTATTTTACTTGGGACAAGATAAGAAAATGGTGACTAGCTGGGTAGAAGTCACAGGCAGGTGCAAATTCAACAGGATAATGTCCTAGTCATCAGAATTGTGTACCAAAAGGGGTAGAGTTCATAAAGCAGCCTACCA
>LOJH01011570.1:3786-14385 GCA_001685095.1 Ellobius talpinus
TGGTCCAGATGGTGACAGCCATTAGGATACAGAGCTGGCGATTCATGATGACAGAATAGTGAAGTGGTTTGCAGATAGCCACAAAGCGGTCAAATGCCATCACTGGCAGCAACAGGGCCTCTGTGCTACCCAGGAAGTGGAAGAAATGAAGCTGGGTTATGCATCCCAAGAAGGAAATTGCTTTGCTTGTGGAGAGGAAGTTCTCCAGCATCTTCGGCACTGTCACGGTGGAGCAGCAGATATCTAGACATGCTAGGTTCCCCAGGAAGAAATACATAGGTGAGTGGAGTCTTGGATCCGAAATGACGATCATCAGGATGGCTCCATTCCCAGTTATATTGACAAAGTAGATGGTGAAGAAAACAGCAAAGAGAAAAGGTTGTGGTTCCTGTATGTCTGTCACTCCAAGGAGGTAAAATTCGGTGACAGAGGTTTGATTTGACATCACCTAAAAAAAAGATGACATAGTTTGTGGAACACAACCTGGCATGATATCAATCCACCTTTCTCAATTAGAATTTTCCTGGCAAAATGAAGAGGAGAAGGATAATATGTCTGAAGAAGAACGGCTGTTTTACATAAGCCAGCCTCAGATCCTATAGAGTATTTGTTGTTTGGATCTTGTACAGCCGTGGTTTGTGACTTAACTATTTTTAAAATTTAGATTCCTCACTAACACTTTTATTCTCTGAGAGGTTTGCAGCATTTTGTCCATGCATGGTCTTCTCTGGCTATGAACATCTGCTTTCCAATAAAACTTTCATCTCTAAGTCATGTCTGTGATACGCTGCTTTTTTAAAATTTTGCTCTATCAGTCTTCTCTAATGAGATACTTCTTGAATTTTTTAAGAATAAGAGTCAGGAATGAAACAATTTTATCATAAAGTCTCTGAAGAAGTGGAAAAGCCCTGAAATAGCAGTAGGTCACTTGTCCCTAGGTTACTAATGTGAAGATACTATTTTATTCATCTCTTCCTGGCCCACATACCCAATACAGTCAAACAACCCCATTTGCTGGAAAGTGGGAGGGGAGAACAAAACTACATAATCTGTGTTAATTTGAGGTATTTTGGAAAATTTTATTGCTATGGTAGATGATGGACTTATTGTCTTGCTATACTTTGAACCTGAACATTTCCTCAAACAGGAAATCAAATGGCATCTTCAATAAGAAAAGTTGCTATGTATCTGTTGTCTGCTTTTGTTCTGACTTTCTTCTCAGACCCTTAAACACAAAACTTCTTTCTGTGAGCTCAAGTTTCTTTCTTATTTCATCAAAACTTGTCTATGCCTTTGGCCTCCAGAAATCCTACTTTGTCTAATGGTATATTGTAAATAATTTTATTTAATAATTTTTCTGATTTTTAGATAATTTTATCTAACCAGAAATAAATCCACCTCTCAGCTATGAAGGCATATTCCAAGTTGAACTCACCTTCATTACGGTTCCTCTGGTAGGCCCCTAGTATCTGTGTTGTATCACGCATAGCAATCTGTCTGTCTGCTTCGTACCAACTCTCTTCAGAGTTGCCACAAGTTGCCGTCTCTTCTGGATTATAAAATGTGTTCACCTTATTTCACCTTACTTTCCATAGGAAGAAACTCTGCCTCCTAGAAAGGAAATACAGATTCGTCTTCATTTTTGTTGAATTGACCTAAAAACATTTTATTCAGTGAATGATTTAACTACTTAGAAGTCATAAATCAGCAGTTCATTATAAGACATGTCTTAGAACTAAATCTGCCCTGATTGCTGCCTTACAAGTATTCTTTTCACTCTCCTATCAAGGTTCCAGCATTACCGTTGGCCGTACTGACAATGGCAGATAGGATTGGTAGACCAGCTCTCTCTCTGCTCTTTTTTTTAGAAAGGTGTCATGGCAGCTTAGGAAAGATAAGCTAGGTATGTGAGACTCTTGAAGAGTGAGGTGCCCAGGCCGAGAATAAGAACTGGAAGGAAATCTAAAGACACTGACCTACACAGAGTCACCTCCTAAGAGATTAAATGATTGGAGTTCTGAGAGGAAGTAGATTTGATGTGACCAGATAGAAAAGGAAATGGACTAGGGAAACTTCTAGGCACGTTTAGCTTTTCTTTGGAGATGATTCCTTAGAACTAACCCCTACTCCACCTTCACAAAAGGCCTCCTTCCAAAATTCAGAGTAAATTTCTTTGATAGCTAGGCATAGTATATTTAAAATCCTTGCTACTGCTTTTTGTTAAGTACAAATAGTCTTCTAAACACTAACCATCCTTTTAGTTTTTCTGACCCATACAATAGAATTGCATCAAAAATACAGTGGAAAAAAATCAAGAAACAATCAAACATACAAGATATGACTTTTTTCTGGGTTTTAGAGAACACTGATTACCACACTTCTCTCTTTGACATGGTTTCTTTCACTATTGCATCAATATTTAGAGATTACAGATTTGCCTTGGATGATACCTAGATAATCAGGCATATTGAATTGAAAGTAGAACATGATGGTAAAAATATGGGAAAGAATGTGCTTTCATGACCCACAACAGGAATGTGTCCATCATAAAATAGGAAACTGCTTCTAAATATTAAACAGCTTTTTCACACGCCAGCAAGAGACAGGTCACAACACAGAAAGTATGGGCAACTTCCCAGCCTGCCTCTGGTTTCATTTTCTTACCTGACTGGACAGGTGAAAGGCATTTTCAGGGCTCTGCTTTTCGTGATTGTAAATAATAGGAAATATATGTTAAACAAATGGGCTTAGCCTGCAAGAATGAGTATTCGCACTGAGTCCAAAAGGATAAATTATTTGTCTTCTGAAAATCCTTCCTCACCATCTGAAAAATCTGTTGGCTCCAAAAATCATGAGACTAAAAATAAAAGTCCTGAGAGAGCTTGTCCCCTGATGCTGAGAATTATTCTAAGAGTAATCAAGTAGCTGCCTTATGAAATCACTATTTTTCTCTGTTGTGCTTCTTATTTTTAAATTATCATTAATCTTTAATTGAGAACAATGGGAAATTCAAGTCTCCATGGCCTAATAAGTTTTGGTAGCCATACTTCCCTTCATTTCCTTAGACAGAGGTGGGATTTCACTGATTGTTCCTAAGGAATTAAAGGTGGAAAGAAAAGTTGGAGACAAAAATTAGTCAATTATTCATGTCACACTGACATTACAGAAAGGTCGTTCTTTTATATTCTACTCATTTATTTCTATGCTATCCATGTTTTTATTTCTTTTAGATTGACTCTTCACTGTTGATAACAACACTAAATTATTTACTCTCATTTTGAGATGCCAGAGCTTACATATTGAGGGACATGATGTTTATTTTTACAGTGTACCCCTCACTTCTTTCTATAGCCCTTATTTTAAAAAGAAATCAGTTTGTTAATAAAGGGTTATACATGTATGATAATCAATTTATGGAAGGAGTCTAAGCACAGATAAAAATTAAACATTTTGTCTATTTTTATTGTGTTTTCGTTCTTGTTCCTGTGTACTTAAGTGTGCTGTCACACATTAACCAGCCCTCATTATTTTATAAGCAGAAAATACAATACAAATAATGTTTTCCTTGAGTTTCTTATGCATTAGTTCTTGTGCTTAATTTCTAACATGCATTCAGCCAAAATTTTCAGGAAAACCTAATGAAAGAAATACTAAAATCATTCCTTGTGCTACCATAAGAAAGCAAAGGTTGAAGGATTTATGCAAACTTTCCATTCTCTTGCCATGGCTTGTGAGACAAGGACTGACACTGGGACTCTTCAGCTCTAGAAAACACTGTGGTACGATCCCTGTGCTTTCAACATCACCCACTTAAAGGTTGTCTTTATCCTTCTTATTCTGCTTGATCCACAAATATGGAACTGGTCCTGTCTGTTGGGTTGAGAGTTTGATATTTGTTACATGCTTCTAAATGTTTTTAGCGATGGAGCATTCAACTAGCAAGCATAAGACATTGGGTTTGATCCCTAGAGCATGTGCAAAATCGGGTTTGCTCCACATCTGCGTGTTTTTCCTTCTTCACACTTGTAATAGAATCTTTACGTTTCCCACAGCCATCCATGGGCAGGGTTTGTTCTACTTACTAGTGTTGCTTTTTTTTTCTGCTGAAAGGATGGATTTTTAATTACTGTGACTTTATCATACGTTTTACTGTCTTAGGGGTTTTCAAATCTTTCCCATTCTTCTGTAAAATGCCTCTTGAGTTTTAACACTCTTATGCCAAGAAATTTAAATGTTATAGAGAATAAAAAAGAAAATACCTAAATCCATCACAAACCAGGAAGTTAAATTGAAACCTTCAGGCAAAGTCAAAATTTCTGAAGGATGACTATGATGATTCCTTGAAGATAGAAATTTATATCCAAAAAGAGAAAGGTTACAAAAAGCCCCTCTGTTGTCATCTACATTTTGGTTTTGTTTGGGGTTTTTTTTAAGTGTAATTTTGCTAAAGTGTAGCAATACCAGTTCTTCACAGTACTTCAAATCTTACTTTCAGAGCTGTTTAGACATATAGACACTTCTAAGATAAAATTTAGGGGTCAGCAATGGAAAGACCATTGCTGACAAGCCTATTGGCTGGATTTCAAAATCTAGGGTCCACATGGCAAAAGGAGAGAACCGGCCTATGCAAACAGTGCTCTGACCTCTGCCATGGCATACACAGAGATAGAGATACATACACAAACACAAATATTTTAAGAATTTTAAGAATGATTTACCAAAAATATTGATCTCAATATACTTATATTCTGGGATGACTAGCCTGAATTAAGTATTTCTGAAGTTATATGTCTACGGTGCCATGAGGAATACTAAATGTCCAGAATAGTGAAATAATTTATTTGGTATATATTTTTGAATTTTTAATTGAATAATAATACAATATAGTATTATTAAATTACTTTCTGGTTATGAAATAAGCTTCAAGAGGAAAAGATCAAGTCACTTATAAAGGCATTTCCATCAGAATAACACTTGGTTACTCAACAGTAACCTTTAAAGTCAGTAAAACTTGGAAAGATGCATTCCAAGTTCTGAAAGACCATAACTGTCAACCTAGATTATTATATACCCAGCAAAACTATCTATTAAGGTTGAAGAAAAAATGAAAGCTTCCCATGGTGAAAACAGATTGAAGGAATTTGTGACCACTGCACCAGCTCTCCAGAGGATTCTGGAGAGAATACTTCATTATTCTGAAGAGGATAGACACAGCCAAGAGATAACGGGAAATAAACAATGCCAGAATAGTTCATGAAAAGAAGTCTGAGAAAACACCACAAAATCAACAAAATAACGGGACATCATTGCATTAATCTCCAAGTGACTTTTCTTTGTCTCTAGTGTATTTTCTTGGCAAAGTAAATACAATTCAGATTAACTTCCTTAAATGAATTTTACTTAGTATTGTTATTTTAACTTAAACTCTAAACTGAGTCTCCGGTGCTTAAATGTTAAACTCTAACTTAGTTAGCTTGAAATTTTGCACTCCAATGATCTTTATTTGCACAAATATTGATGACTATTCACTAAATAAAGAAAAGAAGGGATTCTTTTTAAATGACAAATACTTGTGCAAATTCACAAGGTACAAGATGGCATCCTGATAATTTCAGTATTCAGTTACCAAACTATACTAATTAATACATCAGTCAACTCAAAGATTTACCAATTCTTTTTGTTGAAAATAGCCAGAATCTTTCCTCTACTTTGTAATATGTAATAAACCATTGTCAACTGTATTCATTCCACTGGCTATGGGATATTAAAACTTAATCTTATCTAGTTGCATTTTAAAATCTATTAGTCAATACTTTTTTCAGAATTTTTTCCTACCTTTCCCTTTCCCAGAATCTGGTAATTACTACCTACTCGTCACTTCTATGAGACCACATGTGAGTGAGAACATGCAGTGTTTTTCTTACTGCACCTTGCTTATTTCATTTGACACCACAATTGAGCAATATTGCACTATGTAGACATAACATATCTTCTTTGTCCATCCATCCTTTGGTAGACAGGTCAATTCCATATCTTAGCTAGTGGAAATAGTTCTTCAATAAGCATGGTAATTAAAATCTCTCTTTAAATGGTGACTTCCTTCCCTTGTACACACCCAGAAGCAATATGAAGCGTCACCTTTATTAAACTATAAATGCTGAATGTCATGTTTGTATCCCTACGTAAGTCCAACTTCTTTGTATATAATCCTTTTGATGTGTTGATATATTCTGTTTACTACTGAAGGAAAAAAAATTTCTCATTTTCAGAAGAGATTTTGAGACATCTATTTAAAATGAGGGTCTTGCACATTCATTTTACATAACCTAAATTTTCAGGATGTATAGGACCTCAATTTCTCTTTATCTACAACTTAATGGTAGCATCAAGTCAACGTGATCAGAATGGAAAGGAGTATAAGTCTCTTAAATCAGTCTCCATGAAAGCTACAGGGGCTACCTGAGACTTCTCTTTTGATTCACTGAAACTGCGCGTTCTCCCACTAACTCTCAGAACGCTGGTAGGAAACTAAGAACACACCAGACTTGCTAAGTATTTCAAATAGAGTAAAAGCTCCAGGGACCATGGTTCCAACACTTTATAAAATAAAAATACCTGATGTAACAGCCTTGCACCTGGTTCTGAGGACTTGAAAATCCTTATCTAGTCTCGTGCCCTCTTTGCTACTGCAGGAAGTTATTGCTCTTCCTCCTTCTCTACTGGGTTACCTTCTAGTTTTATCACGTTCCTTGGATAGAATGATTATTAAGAAAGGAAACTAAGGCTTTATGTAAGGAGATCAGTCCAAGTGTTAATTTCTGTCACTTCCCTTGTTTGCTACCTTTTAGCTAGGAAAGATGCCTGGTTTTCTAGTAATAATAATAATTCTAATATTTTTTATTTTAAGGCAGAGGACAAATCTTTCAGTTCATTGCAATGAAAAGTATAATAGAATAAATTTGCAAACTTTGACATAAATGATACTTATCACATCTGCATTATATAAGAAACAAAAGATCTCAATGGATCTGTGTAGTTTGAGAGTCAAAGTTCCACATAATAAAGTCTTTTATGTCAAACACAGAAAAAAACTTTACTATTTCAGAGGTTAGCAAAAGCCACTTATGTAAAATAATATCAACCATTTTATTATGGTATACTATGTAAAATCTTACAAACTAAATGCATGACCCTATTTAACATTCATAATTATTCTGTGAGGAGGTGATTCTTTTTTACTTAGAGAATAAGAAATCCATAACTGGTTACCGGCCACTTAGTAGCAACTTATTTATTAAGTGGAAAAATTAATACTATTTACTGTTCCCACAGCTAGTAGAAGTAAGAATTTGAGCTTACCCATACTTCCCATTATTAAGATTAAAATGTATGCTCATCTAAAGGAGGAGATTACCCTTAGATAGGCTTTGTACTATCTCCCTGGGCTGTCAGTCAGCACAACTGTACAACAGTATGGCTGCACTGAATGTTATGTTCTGGTGGAAGCTTCACCCCAACCCCTGGCATCCACATACCCAAAATCCTGAATGTTCAGGTGGAAGTTCTATCCCAAGCACCCCCATCTTTCTTCAAACCCTGCTGCATCTCAGAAAGCCTGCCAAATGATGAATCCTCCCAGAGAGTTGCTCAAGACCACTCCCACAGGGTACTTAAATTGCTCCCCAGAAAACAGATGCATGGTTTGTAGTGGCATTTCATTTGTATTTTAGTAAATTAAGCTTGCCTGAAGATCAGAGAATAAAATAGTCCCACTGGTCAGCCTTACAGACCAGGCAGTGGTAACACACACCTTTAATTCCAGTAGCCACGCTAGTTGCCAAAGAAACCGGGTGGTGTATCCCTTTAATCCCAGCCCTTGAGAGGAATATAAAATGGGAGGAGATCGCAAGAACTTCCCATCATCTAGCCCTATAATATATTTTTTTACACACAAAGTTTTTCTTTTTAAGTATCACCCCCTAATGAATATTGTCAGCATTACTTCAAAACATTTTTTGTAATTTGTGTTTTCATCATTTCTAATAATGGACACAAAGTTGTGGAGAAGACTTTCAGAGAGAGTTCTAGCCTATTTTCTGCATTTTTGTAAAAAGAATTCCAAGAAACTGTGTTAGTACGTTTACTCTGTATGTGGGCATTGTGCAGGCATAGAAAACACTGAGATGTTCTCAGTGAGTTCAGATGAATACCTGCATTTCTGAAAGATAAAATGTTTCGGAAACTACAGGTAGAAAGCAAAGTGCACACAGCAAGCTGGCGCAGTGATTATTTTACGTGTTCTCGCTGATGGCCACCGTCTTTATGAATACAGTTCAGATGGTCGTAGTTGCTGCACCTGTGTGACCCTCACCAGCTGAGCACTTAGTCTTGTAAAAATAGCTGTGTTCTGCCTATTTTATGGGGTAAAATGACCTCTGTTTTGTGATGATTTCGTTTCTTAAATAAATATCTTTGGAAAACATAAATAAATGTTTTTAAGAGGACTCTAAAATTATTTTTCCAGAGCTATACTTGGGAGATATTGGTCTTTTGAGACTTCAAATACTTTGGATTGTGGCATTCAGAATTGTGTCTTTTGAGATTGTAGGTTAAATCCCTTTCTGGAAATGACTCAAGGAAAACATACCTGGGGCTTGGAGTCTCCCAGTGGGAAAGAAAACTCAAGTTTCCCCATTACCTACCCCACTGCCTGCCCCTCCACATCACAACAGCAGTGACCACAGTCTCAGAAGGACAAGGTCAGCAAACACTACCACAGTGAGGTGAAAGGACTGGAAAGACCTCTGTGGCAATGGAATGGAAAATTATGGTCTTTACAATAACAACCGCCAGTCCTGACCTGGCTCTGGGTCTGCAGAAGATTCCTGCTTTTCCTGAAAAAACTCTCAGTGCTCCCTCCCCCAAGCCCTCCCCACCCCATCTCAGGGTGAGGACCCACGCAGGCCCTCATGCTGCACGTGACATGGATGTCTGTCCTCTCCAGAAGGCACCCCCGTAGCTGCCTACTTCTGGAAGGTTTTATCCTCTGCAGGTCTGATTTCCATAAATTCCATACCCTGAGTCCTGTCCTCCCTATCCTGTTGACAGGTCAGGGTGATCTCAGCAGGATGGAAGCCCAGGGCCCAGCACCTCAGGGAGACTTCCCCCTCCCATTTGGGGGCATATGTGCCTTTGAGGGGTCTGAGGAGAAAAGCTGGAAAATTCAGGAATTTTCCATTCTTCCTAGTATGTCCAAATAGCTTCATGCCTGATAATAAACAGGTGGAGGCAGTAAAGCTCCCACCCAGGAGTCTGGACTCAAGCATCGGGGATAATTTGTTCTTTATGAGAAATCCCCAGTGCTGGGGGGATTCTCCACTCCAGACCTGTCTGAGGGCTGATGACGCTGCAGGGGACCCTGAAGTTAACCCTGACCCGGCCCTCTTCCACCTAGCGCTCTATCACATCGTTTCCTTCAGACTCTAAGGTTTCAGGACTCCTGTGTGTTCTTAGGAATTCAGTAACTACTTTGGTGTGTTGTCTAACAATGTTCATCATATTAAAAATTAAAACTGTTTTTAAAATAATGCATTTAGAATATGATTAACCTATTACATATTAATAGATAGATTTTATGAAAAATAATGATTTTCCAAAATAAAAGTAAAATGGGAAGGGTTTAATCTTTTTACATTTTCTAGTATTGCAGGTATATAGTTTGTTTTATTAGAAAATTAGAATCTCTTCTCTCCTTTTGCAGATAGCCTATCATTTTGTTTCTATTATGTGGGTGCCCTTGTATTCAAGGCATAGACGTTTAGTATTGAGATTTCCTCTTGATGAATTTTTCCTGTGACTAATATGAAATGTCCTTCTTTGTCGCTTTTGACTCATTTTAGTTTGAAGTCTATTTTGTTAGATATTAGGATAGCTACACCAGCTTGTTTCTTAGGTCCATTTGATTGGAAATTTTTTTTCCCAACCCTTTACTCTGAGGTGATGTCTGTCTTTGAGGTTGAGGTGTATTTCTTGTATGCAGTAGAAGGATGGATTCTGTTTTTGTATTCAATATGTTAGCCTGTGTCTTTCTATAGATGAGTTGAGTCCATTTATATGAAGGGATATTAATGACCAGTGATTGCTAGTTCCTGTTATTTTAGTTTTCCACAAGAATGACCCCAGCTAAGACCCCAAGTAATAATGGAGAGGGTCCCAGAACTGGCCTTCCCCTGTAATCAGATTGATGACTACCCTAATTGTCCAGTAACTGATGGAAGCAGATGCAGAGATCCACAGCTAAGCACTCGGCTGAGTTCCCGGGAGTCCAGTAGAAGAGAGGGAAGAGCAATAATATGAACAAAGGGGTCAAGATTATGATGGGGACACCCACAGAGACAACTGACCCAAGCTTGTAGGAGCTCACCAACTCTGGACTGACAGCTGGGGAACCTTGATAGGACTGAATTAAGCCCTCTGACTATGGGTGACAACTGTGGGCTTGGGCAGTTTGTGGGACCAGGATTTATTCCTAGTGCATGAATGGGCTTTTGGAGTCCATTCCCTATGGAGAGATACCTTGTTCAGCCTAGAGACGGGGGG
>LOJH01011571.1:0-11652 GCA_001685095.1 Ellobius talpinus
GCAGTTTCTTTATTTGACCAATGAAAGTAACACATAGAAGACCCACCTACATCACATACATAAAAGTAAAACATTCTTATAAGAAGGAATATATCTCTCGGGTTCCTCCAGTTGAGGTTATTAATCCTTCTTTTTGGAAGGTATTTTAAAACTATGCAAATATCTTATTTTTCCCTTATACCCCATTTTAGTATCTTTCAATAGTAGATCTTGTTGGGAATAATTCTTACTCTGTTGTTTCCTTGGTGGTGTTTATTTTGTTTCCTTCCTTTTCTGTTTATTAACTAGAGTCCTCTTTTTGCAATTTCCCTATTTATTCAGGTATTCAAATAAAAACTACACCTGGGTCTTTATTCTATCTTACGTATAGTAACCTGATATGTTTTGCCCATGTTATTTCAGCTTGATGTCCTTTTGCTCATTTGACATGATCCCATTCTGTTTTAAATACCTCAATACTTTCCTAAGTCTTAAGATGTTTTATGCTCCTTAAAAAAAGTACCTTTTTGGGGCTGGAGAGATGGCTCAGCTGTTAAAGGCTAGGCTCACAACCAAAAATATAAGAGTTCAGTTCCCAGCACCCACGGCTGTCTCTCTCCAGGCACACACACACACAAAAAATACCCTTTTGTAGGCGGGTTTCTCCATGTTGCAGCAGCTGTTCCCAAATAACTGCTCAGAGACTTATTGATTATAAAAGCTCGGCTGATAGCTTATGCTTGTTTTTAGCTAACTCTTTTAACTTAATTAACCCATTTCTATTCATCTGTGTGCTACCCCAAGGCTCGTTTACCTCATGTACATACTTCCCATCCTGCTCAGTCTGCGTCTCATGGTGTCTCCTCAGACTCCACCCTTCTTCCCAGCATCCTCTTAGTCT
This sequence comes from Ellobius talpinus, assembly GCA_001685095.1. Taxonomy (NCBI): domain Eukaryota; kingdom Metazoa; phylum Chordata; class Mammalia; order Rodentia; family Cricetidae; genus Ellobius; species Ellobius talpinus. The sequence goes on from LOJH01011571.1 coordinate 881, forward strand.
GGTTCTCCTGCCTGACTTTATCCTGCCTAGCTGTAGGCTAGTCAGCCTCTTTATTAAACCATTCACAGTGACATATAGTCACATAGTGTAAAGGAATATCCCATACCCTTGGAAGCTTTCCATAAATACACAGTATGCCATGATAATATCTACCTCTTCCCACTTAAACTCCTCTCAGGACCCCCTCCACATCACAACTTTTTATAATTATTTAATACACTGAGTTCAACTAGTGCTGTTAATGTGCTTGGTTGTACCCTGGGGCATGGCGAATGACCAGTCCACATTCCTAAAGAAAGAAGACTTTTGCACTCCCAGTAGCCACCAACTGCCAGTAGCTCCTCAACTAAGAGTAATGTATAGTAATATTTCATTTGTATTTTAATAAATAAAGCTTGCCTAAGGATCAGAATGCAAAACAGCCCCATTACTCAGCCATACAGGCCAGGCACTGGTGGCACACACCTTTAATCCCAGAAGCCACACGAATTTAGAGAAAGATGTTATAAGTAAATCAAAGGGAAGACTAACTTGTACTCTATGATGGTCACATATAGGTGTAGAGATGGGTGGAGGAGAGACCAGAATAGGGGCATATTTTCTAGCTGTATTTGCTCAGAGAGACAGAAACATGAACTCAGAGACAATGAACATACTAGTTAACTTGGTTAAGTTCTACATCCACTGTAGCATGGGCAACCTACCAGTGGTGACATCCCCTAAGAAAATGTATTCTTTCTTTCCTAGCAGCCATTAGTTGCCAGTAGTTCCTCAGCGGGTGCAGAGCTCATGAGCTCCTCCTTCATCCATGCTAGAATGCTGGCTGGTTTGTTCTTGTCCGTATTTTGCAGGTAGCTGCAGCTGCTGTGAGTTCATGAGAGCACTGGCCTCATTGTCTCTAAAAGATGTATTGCCTGGCTCTCTTCTCCATCCTCTGACTCGTAAATTCTTTCCATTCCCACTTCCCTGAGCCCTAGGTGGTGGGAGAGGTTGGCGTAGCTGTTCCATTTAGGGCTGAGCATTCAGTAGACTCTTACTCTCAGTGCCTTGGTGAGTTATGACTCTCTACATTAACCACTGCCCACTGCAAAAGGAAGCTCTTTTCTTATTAAAGTTGAGAGCAGCACTGATTATTTTTTTCCTGAGTTGGTGGCACTGGGTTGAAAGGTGATGCTCTCAGATTTTCTGGTATTAGCAAACTACATATGCTGTAGTGTTGGTGTCAGAATTGTTTTCATTCTAATTGTCATCTAGTAGTGCTTTTATTTGTAAAATAAGAATTTTGGACTATTAATTATAAGGTTCTTTTACCTTTTTAAAACTTTAGAATCAGTTAATTCAATTTTACTTATATAAATTAATATAATTCTATGTATTTGAAATATTGCTGAAGATTATGAAATGATATTGATACTGTGAAATATTTATCTTTGTGGAAATTCTTTGATAATCCTTCATATCAGCTCCTGAATGCTGAAAGAGATGTGTTAGGAGTAATAAAGTTCTAAAAAATAAAATCCTGGGATCCTAGTTGATGTTTTTATTAGCATCTTGTTAAGTGAGCCACTTTATTAGGTGGTATTACATACACAAAAACGACAGATCTTCTAAAATAAAATTCACTGATTGACACAATTTTTGTGCTTTCTAGATGACTGGGCAAAATGATGTAAGCTCTCATGACAGTTTTACTTACTAAATATAGTTTTAATACAGTGTTTAAAAGGTGTTTGATATGATTATGTCAGAACATGTTACAAAAGGGTATGTACTGAGAAGTTCCTACCCGTTTTTTTCCATTTGATCATTCCCTAATCTCCACCCCATGTAGATGTTTCTTGTGTATCTTTCTATACTTTATTTCCAGGTTCAAAAACAAAAGGGAGGGCGGGAAGGAGAGAAGGGAGCAAGAGAGGGAGGGAGAGAGAGAGTGAGAGAGAGAGCATAAATGTGGAAAAGTATTGTACTTTGTTTTTGTTTGTGGGTTATTTATTTGGTTTTAGGTAAATATATTATTGGTAGTAATCCAGCTACTATTTGGCGGCATTAAAATTTTTTCATTTAGATAGTATATTTCTCAGTATCAGCCATCAAATACAAAGTCTAAAGAGAAGACTTAGTAGCTAAGAGCACTTGCTTCTATTCCAAAGGACTCCAATTTGGTTCCCAGCATTCAAATCAGGTGGCTCAGAATCCAACTCCCTCTCTTTGGCCTTCATGAGCACCAGCACACATGTGGCATTCAGTCATGTGGATACTCACATGTAAATAAAATAGTAAAAAATGAACACCAAATCAAAGGGCTGTATCAGTGAAGACTTCCTCTCTGTTCTTATGCACCAATTTCCAGACTTCTAAGGAGTAGCATAGTTTCTTTTACTATATTTTACTTTGGGCTATGATTCCCAAGCCCAGAGAAAAAGGATACATTATATAAAAAATTTATAGTTAGGTGAATTTCAAGCTACTTATTTTACTAATACTGAAATCATCTTGTTCTTTCTAGTTACAGGAAGCCAAACAAATGGAAAAAGAAAGGCACCGGCAGCAGCAGCATCTGTTACAGTCTCCAGTAAGCCATCACGAGCCTGAATCACCTCATCTTAGATATTTGCCTCCTCAGACTGTTGATCAACTATCCCAGGAACATGAAGGGGATCTTGATCCCCATACACACGATATGGATAAAAGTCTTCAAGATGATACAGAGCCTGAAAATGGATCTGATATTTCCAGTGCAGAAAATGAGCAGACAGAAGCTGATCAGGCAACTGCAGCTGAAAGTAATCTTGAGATGGGGCTGTGGGTGCTCGCATGTGAAGGGCAGAGGTGGGATGAGTTTCTGATGAATATGGAAGGAATGACTTAAGGATTACCACAAACTGTGACATCCTGAGCTTCTCTGTCAGTGGTAAAGCTAATTCACTAACCTGCAAAGTCTCTCTTAATGATTCATTAGCATCTCATGAGCATATGGCTTTAGAAACTTCTTTGGAAGAGTTAGTTACCTTTCTAAAAAGAATCATAAACATCTGTTACAAAATTGCATAGGTACTTTCATTTTCTTTTTTACATTAGTTTTATAGCAAAAGATCTACTTAGGGCTTTTAGAATATGGTTGAAAATTTCATGCCATTATTGGTTTAGGAAGTATCATGCCTGTAATCTCAGGATTTAAGAGGCTGAGGCAGGAAGATCATGACTTTGAGGCTGGCCTCGTGTACACAGCAAGAACCTATTTCAGAAAAAGTAGCAAAATTAAATCTAAAAACAATTTTGATTAAGTAAATACAAAAAGTTCATTTAAAATATTTTTATATTTTTTGTATATTAGTAAGGTTTATGTTCTCTTTCCATATTTTTCTTTTTTTAATCTGTGTATTTGCATGATTTGTGTGTAAGAGTGAGTGCAGGCATGCCACAGTGCATGTGCAGAGGTCAGAAAACAATTTTGGATGTCAGTCTTTGCCTTTCCACATTTCTTAAGGCAGACTAGCTGGCCTGGGACCTTCCAGGAGTTCCCTGTCTCCACCTCACATCTCACTGTAGGAGAACTGAAAGTACAGACAAGTGACATTCTGTGCATTCTAATGATTTGAACTCAGGTCTTTATGCTTGTATAGCAGGTACTCTACCCACTGAGCCAACTCCCTAGTCCTGTGATACATTTTCCAAGAAAGTTTCTATGTGAGTGAAGTTAAATTGTCATAAAAAACTAATTTTTAGATAAATTTTTCTATAGAAATAAGCACATGAAATCATTTTATCTTTATTCTTTCAGCCTGCCAGAGAGTTTGAGTTGTTTCCTTTTTTTCCCCTTAACTTGATTTGAAAAATGATAGACATTGTGCTGCTTTGTGTTATAGATAGATAGGGCTTAGTTAGACTTTATCTAAAACCTTGGCTTTGAGGGAAGAACTCAACTCTTGACTTTGTTTTAAAACTATGTTTTCTGGAACTCAGTAGTGGCATAAACAAATGTGTATGTGGAGGCAAAAAGGCAACCAACCTAAAGCAACGTTCCTTGGGTACTACCTATTTTATATATTTTATTTTTGAAATAGGGACTCTGACTAGCTTGGGGACTCCCCAGTTAGGCTAGCCTGGCTGACTAGCGACCCCAAGGATCTACCTGTCTTAACCTCACCAGAACTGGTGTTATAAGTATACACCACCATGCCCAGTTTAGCATGTGTACATGTAATTCTGATTACTCTAACCTCTGTTCTCTATAGAAGTTCCTTTTCCTTATACATGGTTTTGTTTTGTGTTGTGACCCAGTGTGTTTAACCAGGGCCATCCATGTGACTGGGTGTGTGACTCTCCATTGGAGTCTAGTAGACTCACCAGTGAGGACTCAGCTGATGTGGCAGTGACTCCCCAGTTTCCAGAATTTATCAGTGATCTCTAGTTCAGTCAGGCCTCAGGGAAGGACATCTCTTGCACCCCTCCCCCATCTGATTGACTGTTAACAGGCCTATTCTTGTGCTGGGTGTATGTAGACCAGTCCAGTTGCTTTGAGTCCATGGTTGGAATGGCAGTATCATGCCTAGGAGAAAGATAGCATTCTGAGGCTCCTCTTTCTGTGTTCTAGCTCTTACTTTGACCCATCCCCTTGTCTGAAGTTGACCCTTATATGAGGCGGTAGAAATGTCTTGGTTATGGTGCCGCACTTAACCTCCATTTAGTCTCAGCACCTAGTATAGTTATGAGTTCCTGCAAAGACGGTTTTCTCTGGTTAAGGCAGAGAGTATCATTTGCCTTTGACACCCAACTGGTGTTTTGCTTTGAGGCAGTTTTACTCTTAACTGCCCTGGCTGGCCAGGAATGTGGTAGATAGACCTATATAGACCAGACTGGCCTTGAATGCATGGAGATCTTCCTGCTCTGCCTCTGTAGTGCTGACACCTATCTTTTTCATGTGTTCTAAGTATCAAACTCAGGTCCTTTTGCTTTCCTGACAAGCACTTTACTGATAGCACTGACTCCCCGGTCTTCCTTTTGCTGTATTTAAAAAGGCTGCCTTAGGCAGACCAGCCATTCTCACTACTAGGTAAGCTACCAACTGGTGAACTCAAGTGCTTTGTCTAAACTGCTTTTGCCAAAATTGCTCCTACTTTTCACTGCATGTTTAAAGTTGATTCAAAGGACTGATCTCTGACATAGACAGGGTTTTATTTGTTCCTTCATTTTTTTATACATTCAACAAACATGTTGAGCATTCTGTGTTTTATACTCAAAGTACTAGAGTTTGGGGTTAAGATGATAGATACAGCTATTGCTTCTAGTGTGTCTGCTGCTTTTAGCCACCCAACGGATCAGATGAGCGTGAACAGGTATAATAGGTTTCCTAGAAGAGGCATGCTAGGTAGTTAGGCTGAGGAGAATTAGGAAAATACCTTCATAGAGAAGGCAATGATACTTTAGTTGAGTTGTAGTAGTTAAAAATGACTAGAAAAAATGGAAAAATTTCCAACAAAAATAACACGGGCTATGAGACAGGAACACATGCATGTGAGAGGCACCACTGTAGATGTGTTCAAGAAGGCAGGGTTATCAGTAGGGTAGTATGATTATTTTGACCATGAAGGCATTGTTCTAACAGCTGGTTTAAATAAACCTTCAGTTTAGAGTGTGTGTTCTAGAGGGCAACTTCATTAGCCGTGTGAAGTTGCACATAATAGCTGACTTCTCTAGGCAGTTCTTGTGATTATAAATAATCACACATTTTTGTCAGTTTATGTGAAAAATTTAATTTACTGTTTTGTGATTTTGTATATTTACTTACATTGAAATTACAGTTTTCTTTTTCTGTTGTTTGTGAGACAGAGTTTCTCTGTGTAGCCCTGGCTGTCTTGGAACTTACTCTGTAGACCAGGCTGGCCTCGAACTCAGAGAGATCTGCCTGCCTCTGCTTCCCACATGCTGGAATTAAAGACATGTGCCACAATTTTCAGTTTCAAGCTGTTTTTAGCAAACTGCAGCACAGAATTGAAGGCTTATAAATGGTAGAAAAAATACTTACCAAGACACTTATGTTTTTAATCCCACAAAGGAATCTAAAGGCTATTTTTTTTCTGGTTTATGATCTAAGTATACTGATTGAACATACTTATTTAACAGATTTCCTATTTTGACACTTAACTGTTTTGTAGAACATGGCAATAGTAGATTAAAAACTGTGCAATAGGTTAAATAGATTAAAAACAGGGAGGACAGGCTCTGGGAAAACAGCATTGTTAATCCTTTCTAATAGTCTGCATGGAGACCAGTGTAGACATTACTGTAGGCAGCAATATAAAGTCGGCTGTCGTTTGTTATAGGGAGGTTTTGCCAGGTGCCTGGAGCATCCTAAAGTGCCAATTGAACCACCTTGAGATACTTTCAGCATTTCAAAAGCCCCAGGTGTAATCCTGTTTTGGTCTGTGGTCATCTGTACAAGCTATCAGATTCCATCAATTTCTTTAACTGTCTGAAACCTGTTTTCATTTTTATTAAATTGTGAAATAAAAATTTTTTTAGCATGGATTCAGTTTTACATTGGAAATATAGATCCTTTTGTGAAGAAACAGTGCAAAACATTAGTGTCCCAAATGGCCCAATCTCTGTCTCATTGGGTATTTTTTGTAGTAAAATGCAATGCTGATATTTATATCAAAATAAGCTTCAGTTACTTTGATGCTAGATATGACAGAGTACAGACATGTCTTTACCAAGTACATGTTAATGTGCATAAGACATTAAAAGTGCACATTACTTTTACATCAAAATACTCTGACGTTTGGTTCTTTTTAGGAATAATCTGTGCACTCTCATTAGTTGAGTAGTAGTTTAATAGCTTATCCAATAGAACATTGTTAAAATGGGTTTGAATCTTAAAAATGCTTAAGTATTGTCTTGATTATGAATTCTGAAAATTTAACAATATTATAGTTTCAATTTTTCATATTCATTTAATTTTTGTCCCAGAATTTTTTTCATTATACATGTTTGGTAAATGTTTCTTAGAAAGTTAAAATGTCTTGTTTTTTTTTCTCTTTCAAAGCATTATCTAAAAATGATATATTATATGATGGAGACTGTGAGGAAAAGCCACATGATATTGTCCAGAGCATTGTAGAAGAAATGGTGAACATCATTGTTGGAGGTAGTGTACTTCACCTGAAATTAGTTCATTATTTTTAAAGGACTTCATCTGATCATGGAAAACCTTTAATGAGAATCCAAAGAAGTGAAATTCTCAAGTTACTGTTTGTATGTGTATGTCTGCCAAATGCAGTATGCCCTGCCCTCATCCATACAGGATGCTTTCTAAGATTGCTAGTGGATGCTTTCAGCCCCCAGATAACATCAAACCCAGTACCTCCCCCTTTTTCCTGTGCACTACTGCACAGGTGTGATGATGCCCTTCCCATGCCCTGTGGTCAGAACATCGGTGTTTTTCTTTTTTGTTTTGTTTTCTTTTGTACTGAGACAGTGTTTTGGTATTAAAGCCCAGGCTAACTTTAAATTTGTGATCCTCCTGCTTCAGCCTTTCAAATGTTGGGAAAATAGCTGTGCACCCAGCTCCCGAATGTTGAGATCATAGGTATTTGCTGCCACATTTGAATGAAAATCACGGTTTCTTAAAATATATGGATGCTAGGCTAGAATTGACATACGATCAGTGCTTCACCAAAATATTACACTATAAAATGCTCTATATGCTCAAGTTTGTTAGGCGCTTCATGAACTCATGTTTCTCATAAATAGTATTATAGTGAAGGTTAGATTTTTGTTAAATCCATTGAAATTTCAATTCATGATGATATGCACAGGGTAAGCAGAAGACCTGGGGAATATATTAGCTGCATAGGATGGATTTGAATATTGCTATTTAGCTATAGTGACTTACCAGCACTCTCAGTATTTCACTCCTTACCAAAGCTCCAGGAGCAGCCTTCATGTGATTGCCTTCTATCTTTTCCATTCATCATTTTGTCTAGCACAGTCTTATGTTGTGTGCACAGTTGTATGTCTCTGTAAGGGGCAGCATACATTAAGTCAAGATACATCGCACTCAGAAGGACAGGGATTGTGGAATGTCTGTGGATAAGAAAGAAAAGGTTACATTCCATTATCAATGAACAGTTGCAATTCAGCAAAAAAATGAATGATTTCTGCTTAAAATGAGCTAGCAGGACTTCATATAACACAGGGCATGACATGCATCATGCAGATATGGAAGAACGGCAGTTGGTGTACTGGAAGAGAGGGCTGGATTTACATGGTGATTTGGTACAATACATGTGATGCCATAAAATAGGAGAAAAATCACAGAAGCTGTTTAACAGGGTTATAAGTTACAGGGTTAGGATTTTAGATTTTACTCTAAGGACGAAATGAATCAGCATTGGTGATTTTAGAACTAAGAATTTTGATAAGAAGAGCTATGCTTTAAGAAACCAGGGCTGAAGAAAGGAAGACATTACCAGACTTTTATCACAGGAGTCCAGGGGTCTGGTCTAACTGTAGTAAGAGTGGAAACGAGAGAAAGCAGGAGTGGTAAATAGGTTACAGACTTTATAACCAGTTAGGTAGCTAAAGAAGAGAAAACATGTATGTCACAGGTTCTAGGGCTACTTCACAGTGTACCTCTTCACTGAGAAGACTCAAAAGACTCAATAAAGAGTTAGGTGTCTTCATCGATAAGTTTTATTATAGCCTAAAGTTTTAGAGTAGTACCATTAAAGGAAAAGATAGATGAGATATATGAAGTAAAGTCTAGAGGGACCCAGGTATCCTCATCTATTCATGATGCCATTCAGGATATTCTTAATTCCTCCAGTTTCAAATTGTGGAATATTAGCAAAATGTTTAATATGAATTTGAAATTTCAGGACCAGAATTGTGCTCTCACATTGTACCTTTTGCCTAACATGCACTAAAATTCCAGGCTTCCAAAAGAAAAATTGGCTTGCCATAGTGTAAACTGTACAAATTGTTTGGACTTAGTGACCCACTTTGATCATCTCTGGATGGAAACACTCCCAATGTAATATATCAAAAATTAGCCAAAGGGCAATACTTAAAGTATGCTTTTCTAAGATGAGCAATAGACCTACTACTCTTTTCTTCATCAGTAGCCTCCCAGTTTTAAAACTCAATACATTAGATGTTTAGTGATATACTCTTGGCAGAATTAAGTGATAGTATAGAATTACTTGTGGAAAAGCACTAATACTTTTATCTGGCATACGGATTTTGACCTTCCTGTCGTCTCTCTGCATAGTCAAGTATATCTGCATGGTTAAGACACACAGTAGAAATGAGCACGTTGTCCTCCTGGTGCACTGTTAGTAAACTTTATGTCACTGGTGGGTGTTTGTGGAAACAAAGGGAGAATGTGTTTCTTTTGGTCACACTTTGAGAGATTTGATTAAGTCCAGAGTCCCTCGGTTCTGTTGCTCCTGGGCTGTAGTGAGGTACAAATTTGTGCTGGAAGCATGTTGTAGAGCAAAGTAGCTTATGTCCTGGCAGGTAGGAGTGAGAGACGCATCTCCCAGTGACTGCTTCCTCCAGCCAGTTCCCACTGGTTGACTAATGCACCTCCAGAAACAGTACCAAAAGCTCAGGACAAAGCCTCAGCACATGAGCCGATGAGGGACATTTCATATTCACATATAACGTTCTGGTCCTTGCCCCCAAAGGTCCATGGATATCTCATGATGTAAAATGTGTTTAGTCTAATTCCATGAGTCTTTGAAGTGGTAACAGTTAAAGCATTGTTTAAAGGTCTTCACCAAAGCGAGTTCGTAACCGTGAGTCCCTTAAAATTAAAACAACAAGCTATATGACTTTCCCTTTCCAAAGGGAAGACTGGGAGCAAAGAAAAGCTGCAGCCCATCAGGACAAACATCAAATCCTGGCTAGCCATTGCCCTCTGTGGCTTTGTCCACGCTCATTTTCTGGCCAGACTACAAGTTTTCAAACCCTTACGTTGGGTTTTTTGTTTTTATTTTTATTTTTTCCTCTCAGTTCTAACTACAATCTGACTACAGGCAGCTAATAATCACTATGCCACAGCTTGACTGCTGGACTGCCTTGAAGTTTGTTCTACCAGGTTAGTCTGTCCTTGTAAATTCTACATCTTACAGAGTTGCAGGACAAAACCAAAATGTAGGCAAGTTTGTTTGTTTACTTTTTTTGTTTTTGTTTTGGATTTTTTTTCCACCACATTGTAGCATGACTGACTTCTAGGGCAATTCCTGATATTTTCTTGATAACACACAAGTTTCTTCTTCACTGGCTACTCACTTATCAGCATTCTGGTTTTCTGACCTCCCACCAGAATTAGCCATTAGAGTCTACTTACAACACTCTAGGCCAGTAGTTTTCAAACTGTCGGTCATGACCCCTTTTCACAGGGGCCACCTAAGACCATCGGAAAAGACATTTAGATTACAATTCTTAAAAGTAGCAAAATTACAGCTATGAAGTAGCAACGAAGTAATCTTATGGTTGGGGGTCACCATAACATGAGGAACGGTATTAAAGGGTTGTAGCGTTAGGAAGGTTGGGAGGCATTGCTCTAGACCTTAGATATAAAACAGTTTGAGAAAGCAGAACACTGCTAAGTAATCACCTGCAGCTTTGTAACATGAGGGGGCCTGCTTGTTGGGGTATCTGTCCTTCTTGTTACCCCACAGCCAACAAGCCCCAAAGAAAATCACACAGACATCTCCATAAGTTTTAAAACTGATTGGCCCATTAGCTCAGTCTTCTTATTAGCT
>LOJH01011571.1:21378-47726 GCA_001685095.1 Ellobius talpinus
CCTACCAGCAAAGTTTCAGCACATCTGTCTCCAGTGGCTCCATGGCTTCTCTCTGACTCTGCCTCCTTTCTCCCAGCATTCAGTTTAGTTTTCCCTGCCTACCTCTATCCCTTGTGTAGGCCCAAGACAGTTTCTTTATTAACCAATGATATTCACAGCATACAGAGGGGAATCCCACATCATGTTATTCTTAAGGTCTTCTCCCAAGATGTTGAAAGAGCGACACTTTTGGTTCTCAAATAGTTTAGAGACTTAACAAAGCTAAACTGGTGGCTATTCCAACTATGTCTGCATTTATTATGCTGTTGGATCAGTTCCTAAGTTAGATTTTTTTCTTCACCTTGGGATAATTCGTTGTTCAAAAGAAATGTTTTATGCTTTTGTTATTTCCCAACTTCTCAAACTACTGTTTTGATCAAGACATTATATATTTTAGAAATATTCATTTTAGTGTTGGTCTGTTTTCGCCTTTGTATTATGTTTAATTTCATAAACAGTCTTAAAAATTCATGGTTGCAAGCATGTGCCCATGGAGGACAGAGGTTGGTGTGGCTGTCTTCTTCTGCTGCACTGATTCTGGAGCTTACTTGTTGAGCTAGATGAGCTGTCCAGTAAACCTCAGGAGCCCCACCTGCACATCTGTCACCAAGCCTGACTTGATGTGGGGCTAGGGATCTGAATGTGGGCTTTACCAACTCAGTTGTCTTCCCATCTGCTGTGTGTTACGTTTTATTTTTTGTTAATTTCATACTAATAGAAAATGATTAATTAGCTCATTAACGATTCCTTTCCCCTACCCTTGACATGGTTAAAATAATTGCATTATCTTTATAAATTAATCTTCTGTATTTTCCTTTTTGTTTGTTTTGTCTTTCAAGACAGCTTTTCTCTATAACAGCTCTAGCTGTCCTGGAATTCTCTTAGAATTCAGGTTGGCTTTGAACTCCATTAGATCCTCCTGCCTCTGTCTCCTGATTTCTGAGATTAAAGGCATGTGCCACCACTGCCCAGTCTCGATATTTTCTATCAAAATTCATTTAAATATTGTTATGGGACTTTAAAATTTAAGTCTAAATTGCAAAAATTTGCACCAATTGCCTAATACTTGTTTGTCATATATCTATGAAATAAACTAGGCATGTAGATTAGTTGTTTATTTTTATAGTTTTGCCCATTATCTTCAAGAACTACAAATAAAATAGAGTTCCAAGCAAAATATTGGGATCTTTACTGCAGTATCAACAAAAACCTTTCATTTGAGGATGAGACATTTCTCTTAAGATTAGATAATTTGGGAGAATTTGGAATACTGAGAGTCTATAGGGGCTCTGTATATTAGCCACATGACATTTAAATTCTTACAGAACTGAGATTAAAAAATTAAGTTTTGGTTACTATTTTTCTATAAAAATTAATTTAAATGGAAATATACATTAGAAATTAATTTACCTCATAAATGGTAGCTTTGGGTTATAAAATTTTACTGTATTCTAATTTGTATTTTCATTTTTACTTTTTATTTTTGTTGTTGTGAGACAGTCTCACTGTGTAGCTTTAACCAGCCTGGATACCTCTATGTAGACCAGGCTAACTTCAACTCACAGAGATCTGCCTGCTTCACCACATGAGTGCCGTGGTTAAAGGCGTATACCACAATGCCCAGCTTGTTCTAATTTTTTCAAAGTTGTTTTTTTAAATTTCCCATTATATCTTCAAAGGAGATAAATGATATAAGTATGGGTTTATTTGTAATTGAAATTTTCCTTGGGCCACCAGCCAGCTCACAAACAAAGACACAGAGACTTCTTGTTAATTATGAATGTTGAGCCTTAGTTTAGGCTTATCCCACTAGCTCTTTTAACTTAATTTAACCTGTTTCTACTCATCTGTGGTTTGCCTTGGGGCTTTTTACCTTTCTTTCTTGCCTCTATAAATCTGCATTTCTTATTTTATAAATCAGAATATTTTTAAACTTCCTTGATTTGCATATCTTGTGGAAAGATATGATACAGTGTTTTAGAACTGTGGCCATGGCTACATTTATTGAATATTTGTATATAAGTCATGTATTGTGTATATAGTCTTACTGAGAAAACACAGGTCTATCTTTGTAATGCTTACTGTCCACAGAAAATACATGATTAAGAAATACTTGTTTTGAGTTCTTTGAAAGAAGAGTACATGATGGGGCTGACTGGCTAACCCATGGGAGACAAAAAGATTATCACTTTTAAAATGTGGTCATTTCTGGATTCATAAAACATATTGGCCTTTCCTAAGTCAGTCACTTTCCCCAAATTATTTTAATTTAGATATTCTTAGCTTTCACATTGACATTTCTTCATTAGATTAACTGTGCTTGATAATATTCATTATAAAGAATTGTGAGAAGTAGTGTTATGAGTAAAGATTTTCACTTTTATGAGTAATTAGAAAAATATAACAGCATATAAAAACTAGATCTTTTTTAGAATTCAGTTACATTGAAATCTAGGTGCACTTAGGATTGCTCTGAACAGGGGTATCTAAAATGATAACTGATGAATGAGAAACAGTTTTGTTGGTTTACAGTTATGCTTAAGACATTACCACCCAGAAGAACTCCATATCTTTGCACATTCCATTTGCCATCTCTGCAATGGCAAACAAAGCTGGTGCTGAGCCGCTTACTGGTGCTCTTTTAGTGTTACGTGTTCAGAGACAAACTCAAAGTTGCAGTCCTGTTCTAGAGCTTTGGGACATTTAAAAGACAACCATACATCTGCATTTAAATAGTACTTTAAACACGTTTCCTTCTGGTAACAGGTATTCTTTAAAGAAATTTTCCTGTACATTTTGGAAACTTCTACAAGCTCATTTGATCATAAGTGGATGGTTATTCAGACACTGACAAGGATCTGTGCAGGTATTTGGAATTAATCTTCATTATTTCTGGTAATGAAGTGTGTTCATACTGTAGATGCTCATTCTGAGATTATTGTATCATCACAGATGCTCAGAGTGTGGTGGATATTTATGTAAATTATGACTGTGACTTAAATGCAGCAAATATATTTGAAAGACTAGTAAATGATCTGTCAAAAATTGCCCAAGGAAGGGGCAGTCAAGAACTTGGTATGAGTAATGTTCAGGTAAGAGCTTATTTTTTTTAATTTAAATATTTCTAAGAATGAGACGCGCATTTCTTTAAAAAGTCTTTTTGTCTTTATTCTGAATTATTATAGGAATTGAGTCTGCGGAAAAAAGGATTAGAATGTTTAGTTTCAATTTTGAAGTGTATGGTTGAATGGAGTAAAGATCAGTATGTGAATCCCAACTCTCAGACTACCCTTGGTAAGATAACATTTTGAGTGTAATGTTCCAATATTTTAAGTCAGTGATACATTGGAAGATGTTTAAAGATGCTGTTAAAGTAGTCTTGTGAGCTGGGCGGTGGTGGCGCACGCCTTTAATCCCTACACTCGGGAGGCAGAAGCAGGCGGATCTCTGTGAGTTCGAGGCCAGGACAGGCTCCAAAGCTACACAGATACCCTGTCTCGAAAAACCAAAAAAAAAAGCAACAATAATAATAGTAAAATAGTCTTGTGCTATATTTATGTATGTACATATACTGACAAGTCTTTTTAAGCATTAAAACTATTTCAACTTACACTTAAATTTTCTAGTTTAGTTCTGCTGTAATCTTCTATATTCATATTTCTTCTTACAGGTCAAGAAAAACCCTCAGAGCAAGAGATAAGTGAAATCAAACACCCTGAGACTATAAACAGATATGGAAGTCTAAACTCCTTAGAATCCACATCATCTTCAGGAATTGGCAGCTACAGTACACAGATGTCTGGCACTGATAATCCGGAACAATTTGAGGTCTTAAAGCAGCAAAAAGAAATAATAGAACAAGGGATTGATTTGTAAGTGCCAGATTTGAAAAAGAAATGATACAGAATATTCTTCAACCACAAATGTGCCATCCCTGACCCCAGTTTCCCTACATCTCTCTCTTTCTCTCTCTCTCTCTCTCTCCCTCTCTCTCTCTCTCTCTCATTCCTTATTGTTCTTTTGAATCTAAACATTGAATGGCTCAATATTTAGTTCTCCTTCTTCATTGAAGTCTAGCCTATGCAGACTGAGAAGATGCCCAGCCTGTGGCTTCCTCTGAATTAATCTCGCACCAGGCTGATGAGCAGAGGATGTGCAGTTTTCACTATTCTAGTTAATCTGATTTTATAATCACGTGACAAAAACGTAAAATTTGAAAATTCCAGTATTTATCATTGTTCCTTCTATGTTTCTGCTTCTTTGACTTTAGTTACATGCTTCATTCTTGCTAGGAATTTTATTTTTGTTTGTTAATATTAAGTAGTCATTTCCTATCCTAATCTGGCTACTCTCCCAGACTCTGAACTTGTGAAATCAATTTTCCTGCTAAATTTTGTGAAGCAGTCTACAAAAGATCTACAAAAATATTTCTTTTAAGTTTTTCTTATTCAACCTACAAAATAATGGGTTTCTTTCTTCTTTAAATTAAAATCCAATTACGTCATTTCCCACTTTCCATTCTTTCCCAGCCCCTCTCGTGTACCCACCCCCTTGCACCTTCTCAGATTTATGGCCATTTTTCTTTGATTATTTTCTGATATATGCATTTATACATATATACAAACATACATAATATATGACACACACACACANATATATATATATATATATATACCTAAATGTATAAACACAAGCTGCTCGGCCCATTCAGTGTTTGTTGTGTGTGTATGACTTCAGAGCTAACCACTTAGACTCATCAGTGGGGAGAACTATTTCTTCCACTTGTAGCATTTTAGTTGTCTGTGTCTACGGGTGGGGCCCCATGATATTTCCCCTGTCCATGTTGGTATATCTGTTGATATTCAGGATTTCATTAAGTCATTTCACATACACATGCACACACACTCATATATACATACAATTCTACTTTGCTCATTTTTGTGGCCTTAGTTCCTGCCTTGTTCCCCCTTCATTACATATAATACATATGTCCCTTTCTGTCCTGCAAATAACCCCGCTATTCCTTTCTGTCTCTATCTCTCTGTGTCTCTGTGTGTGTGTGTCTTTCTCTCTCACACATACGCACACAAATATACACACATACATATACATAAAGACTTATTTAGTATCTGCATATGAGAGAAATGTGGTATTTGTTGTCCTTCCTATTTTCTCTAGTTCCCTATTGTGTGTTCTTTTCTTAGACCTCTTATGATTAACTATACTGGGATCGTTTCTTTCCTGGGCGTATTTAGTCTTCTTTTCACACTGGACAATTTCTTTCAGCTCTGTAGAGCTGACTTAGTGGACATAAATTCTTTAAATCTGTTTTTATCATGAATTTTTCTTGTCGGTAGTATCTTAAGTCCAGTTAGACAGCTGTTAGTTACTGTCAAAATACGAGTGTCACTATTGTACCCATAGGGTTAGTGTACCATGCTGGTCATTGTAGTTCATAGGAGTTATATCTGGGTAGGACTCTTGGCTGATTCCTTACGTTGGAAGACATAGTGCTTTTTGGTACCGTGACTGCTAGTCCTCAGAGAGAAGGCTTTCAGGATAGATATAGCTTGGCTTCTTCAAATTCTGTGTTCACTGAGCATGGTGTCTTCAGCAGTGATTTACCTTCAACCACTGGGAGGCAACCAAGGGCAATAGCAACAGCCTATAATATTTTGAAAGTGTTGGACTCCTGACAATATGAAAGAGTGTGTCTCATACTTGGCACTAGGATTTTGTTAGCCTATAGTTCTTGAGGGAACAGTCAGGCCAGGTAGGAAGTTCTTTTTTTTTTAACTGTATGTGTATGCACACAGACATATGTATTATATGTAATTTTAGGTAAATAAATAATGTAATTCCTTAAGGCTTTTTCAGATATCGTTACTGAAATTTTATTTTACCTTCCTCCCTTCATCTCTTCTGGGCCCTCAGTTCAATTAGCTACATATCAGTTTTTGTGTAGTACCATGCTGATTTTGTTCATATGGCTGTCTAGTATAATTTAAAATCAGATGTTATAATTCCTGCATTATTCTTTATATTTAGAATTATTTTTAGCTTGGTGGGAGGGTGTTTTCTAAAACTTTTTCCTGGGAAGAGACGTTACTATACACACACACACACACACACACACACACACACACCTGTGGGAGCATTACTCAACCCAGATTGGTGGCCCATTACAGGTCAAAGTTCAGATACCACCAGTTTAATTTGGTGAACCATGCGTTTTCTTAAGGTTACTTTCAGGAGCAGAATGACTCAGAGACCTAACTGCATTACCAAAGCCTACCCCAGCATGTGCAACAGCTCCCAAAAGCTAGGAATCTAGAGCTCACTCCACACCCTGCAGTCAGCTCAACAGTTTGGAGAGTGACTTCTCAGTGACTGTGGTCTAAACGTTTTCTGGGCAGCATGGCTGATTTCCGTTTCTTCCAGGCAGCTGGTCTGGTCTTAGTATCTTCTTAGCAGTTTTGCTCAGCAGAGTGTTTTTATGCAGGTTGCCTCGGCTTAGAATCCTCTCTGCAGTTGGCTCATTTACTCCTGGAGGGCAAGATCTAATGAATATGGTCAGTTTAAGGGACTTTGCTATTGGAGTTGTGTACCTTTCTGCTTAAGGTGCTTCCCTGCAGGATAGATTGTTTCAGTCTCAAAGGAAACTGTTATACAAAGGGAAACATGTCTTTAAAGTTTTCTAATTTTTATGAGATTTATTTATTCTATTTCTATGTGTTTGTGTGTGCGTTGCTGTTGTGATCTTGCATGTGGTTGTTGGAAACAACCTTGGTCCTCTACAAAAATAACAAAATATTTACAAATTGTAAAATGTAAATCACTTGTGTCTTTTTATGACAGCTTTTATTATATTTTATACAGTTTAACAAAATAATTTTCATTTGAAGAAGGATCTGTTAAGATATTGGCTTAAAGTTTTGTTTTCCTTTAAACTTTTTATAGTTCATATTTTAATATGATTCCTTATAAAAGAAGTGAACATTCATTTAATAAAACACACAGAGGCAGGGAGCCAGTGGAGGGTGATGGCAAGTGCTTTTAACCACTGAGCCATGTCTCCAGCCCCTGAATTTTTACTTTTTTGTTGTTTAATTTTCTCCACTTAGGTGAATAAAGAATGTCATTGTAATTTTGGTGGGGATCGTGTTGACTCTGTATTCTAGACAGTCTCACAATATTAGTTTGCCATTCCATGAGGAAGATTTTCTTAACTTCTAGTATCATCTTTAATTTTTTCCCTTGCTGTCTGAAATTTTATTGTAGAGGTCTTTCACCTTGGTTAGGCTTATTCTCAAGTATCTTTTTTAAAGCTATTATGAATGAATGTTTGCCTTTGTGTGTGTGTGTACATGTGGAAGACAAATGGCTTTGGCAGAACAGCCAGTTTTCCTTCTACTATGGTTGGGTTGCAGAGATCAAATTTAGGTCATGAGGCTTGGTGACAAGTGCCATTAGCCACTGAGTCATTTTTCCAGTTCTGTTTATAGTCTTTTAAGTTTCAATTGCTTGGGCCATAGGTGTCAGGAATATACCCATCTTCTAGCTTCTCCAGTGCTTTAAATTTTAAATTTTGTAAGTCTTCCCTAATTAGCTTTTGTACTTCATTTGGAACTCCTAATTTAAATGTTCTCTCTTGTTGTTTTGGCTAGTTCTCCATCTTGTTCATCTTTTCACAGAACCAACTCTTTGGTTTCTTTTCTCTTTTTTTAAAACAAGGTCTTACTATGTAATCCTAGCTGGTCTTGAACAGGTTATATAGGCCTGGGTGCCTGACTGGCTTCACTTACTCAGAACCTGTGTCTCCTAAGTGCTGGGATTGAAAGGCATGTACCCTTAGGATCTATGACCTGCCTAATATGTGTTTTTCACAAGGTTTATAGTACTAGGCATGAATTTCCTCCTGTGAAACAGGTCTTAAGTCCAGTCTCTCTAATTGTTTGAGTTTTTTATTTGTGTCTTTTGTATATGTTTACGGGGTCATGTATGCCAAAATATGTGTGGAAGTCAGGACATTTTGCAGATGTCAGTTCTTTCCCTGGATCATGTGGGCCCCAGATATCGAAATCAGTTCAACAGGCTTGGCTGCAAATACCTTTACCTGCTAAGCATCTTACATGCCCAGGTATTCAGCATAGTCTCCAAATGCATTAGGTTTAGGGAGTTCGGTAAGATATATAGGAATAGATGAGAGAAGGGGGTAAATTGAAACTATATGGAGAAAAACATTATGTGATAGTCTAATGTGTTTAGGTATCTGTGGCGAGTTAGAAGGCACAACATACTGCAGTGAAATGCCTCTGAAGTGATCTGTGTCTGTGCTAATGATACACTTCCATTTGAAGTCTTTCCTAAGAAGAAAAAATAAATCTGTGCCATGTAATGATTCTGTGTGCGTGTGTGTTGGTTCCTGTTTTCTGTATGCAATTAAGAAAGTGATTTACTGTATTTCAAAATCTCAGGGAGTATGAGTTTTCTCTTTTTAATCTTTCTATTAACTTCATCTAGATTTAATAAAAAACCAAAGAGAGGAATACAATATCTTCAAGAACAAGGGATGCTTGGCACCACACCTGAAGATATAGCTCAGTTCTTACATCAAGAAGAAAGACTAGACTCTGTAAGAATACCATTTTATTTCATTCTAACCCTCTGTCTACAATTTATAAGCATATTAAAACAGTTGACTTGTCACTTCAGTCTGTATAACCAGGTAGTCAAAACTTGTGGTTCTTGGGATTTTCCATTGAATATAAGTTCTCTCCTTTGGTTTTACATTAGACTCAGGTGGGTGAGTTCCTGGGAGATAATGATAAATTCAATAAAGAAGTCATGTATGCATATGTGGACCAACATGACTTTTCAGGAAAGGACTTCGTTTCAGCCCTTCGTCTGTTTCTGGAAGGATTCCGTCTTCCAGGGGAAGCTCAAAAAATTGATCGGTTAATGGAAAAATTTGCTGCAAGATACCTAGAATGTAACCAAGGGTAAGTAAGATTTGTATACTTTTTGATGGTCAGTTATATCCATGGTAGTCAGACCCCTTCCTTAAGACAGTTTATATGGTCTGCTGTTTGGCAATGTTAAGACAAATTCATCTATAATAATAGTAATAATAATACATGAGAATGTTAATCCTGAGAGAGAACATTAAGAATAGGGTTTGAAATGACTTGTTTATAATGAAACAAAGCTTATAATGTGACATAATATTTTTATTTTTCAGACAAACCCTTTTTGCTAGTGCAGATACTGCTTATGTTTTGGCCTACTCAATTATCATGTTGACCACAGACCTTCACAGTCCACAGGTATGTTTTCATCTACATCAATATATACAGTAATAGTGAGAAATAAATGTATTCTTTTAAATATGTTAAGTATTAGTTGAAATTTAAATTTATGAGGTTAAACCAATTGCCAGAATTAAAATGATAGCCATTTGATATTTATTCTAATAAACTTAAAAGTATTATAAAATATTTGTGAGTCTCATGATTCAAAGTTACACAAAAGTTAAAACAGATTTTAACCTAAAGAATGTTGTAGGTCTTTTGAATATTTATTACATAGAAACTACTGTAGTAATCTGCCTTTTTAAAAATACATTTCAAGTATGAACAGCAGTAAGATTAGTATTTAAGAGATTATATAGGATAGGATTGGATAGGATAGGATAGGATAGGATAGGATAGATTATATAGTACTATTAGAATTGGACTGAACCCCACAGATACCTGTGGTCAATCTTGGTGTTCACACACACACACACACACACACACAGAGAGATAATATTGTCACATCTCAGTTATATATCATTTCTTTGTCTTTTAGTATATGTCTCTGAGAGAGACACATTTTAAGCATAATCACTACCATCTTAACTAAAACATTCAACAAACATTATAGGTGTGTAGGAAGTGTCCCAATCCAGTGACCACGCTTAATAATCACAATTCCTTAGTCTTATTAAAGAACAGTTACTTGACTTCTGATACCTACTTTAAGATGTTGCTTTTGAAGTTTACAGTACTTTTTGCTTGACTTCTAAAAAGCACATTTTGGTATTGTTAAAATGTCTCTATGAGTTAATTTATAAGAATTTTTTAGCTATTAGTTGGGTATGATGATGCACATCTTCAATCTCAGCATTCAGGAGGCAGAAGCAGGTGAATCTCATGAGTTCAAAGTCAGCCTGTTCTACAAATCCCAGTCAGGGCAACAGAGTGAGACCTTAGTTTAAGCATATGGGAATAAAATTCAAGAATAATGTGTTCCGTACAAGATTTCAATAGAAGAAAAGTAGAACTGGTTTACATTGCTTCCAGAATCTCACCATGGTGGCAGTATGTAGCATGTTTGAATGACTAAAAGCAATATTTTCTCTGCTCCCAAGGGAGCCCTTACCCAAATACAGACACTTAACAGTTACTTCTTATTTTCCATAAGACATTGCCCTGTCTCCGATTGGCACAATGCCAAAACATTCCTCCACAATTCCAGGTGATTTTTGTCTTCCTTCAAATTGTGATCACTTGGATTTTGTTTTTTTTTTTCTATTTTTTTCTTTTTTTTAATGAGCATCTATCTGTTAGAACTTTAGGTAAAACGCCTTGCTTTTTGTTTTTTTAAAGCCAGGACCTGAGATAAAATTTGAAAGTTACGATATTCTTCGGTATTATTATCTTAAATTACCACGTCAGTTTAAAAATTCATAATATTTTTGCAATTTTACAGGATAAGCATTCCTGTTCAAATTTCAGCGTGTTAGATTCTACTTGGATAATAATGTAAACTTAAGTCAATATATTTGCCCTCATTCTATTCTGTCTTATATTATACTATGTTATAGAGAGTGTTCTGGGCTTTCCCACATTAGACCTGTAAGCCTTGCTGCATTATTGCTCTGTGTGCTTTAATGTTTGTCTATAAGGACCTTACCTTTAGAATTCCACTAATTCTTGATGGCAGGTGGCAGGAAATTGTCTAATTAAATATTTCTTCAGAAATATATTAAGACAACTGGGTTTTGTCTGTCTGTTTTGCTGGAGATAGAGTATAATATACTTTGCTATGTTAATTCCATGTTTTATAATTTTGCTACCATCTTTCAAATTACCAACTTGTAGTCCATTGCTTTATTTAGTTGAACCTCCCTGTTGAGGATGTTTAAACAAGACAAAACATTCTAAAGATTCTTCTGGGTTACCTAATATAAATGTAGTTGTTGTGATAACTCAGAAAATGTTAGGTAGTTTTAAATAATACTCAACTATTATTTTTACATTCACTTTTTGAGATAATGAAATTCCATTTCATTTTTGTATTGTTAATGTCATTCTGAACTACAATTTGAATCCTTTGGTGTTTCTAATAGTTTGTATAGGCCTTTCTAAGAACCTACTAGAAGTCTTGTACACTTGGGGCAAAATCAAGTCACTTTTTTATTCTCCCTTCCTTCAACTTCCTTTCCACAGTATTATGCTCAGTAAAGCATATGCCAGAATGTATCTTTTACATTGTCCTTGTTTTCCACAACTTTCATCTTTATATACATTTTGTTGAATATTTTTCCTTTCTAGATTTCAGAATACTTAGTCTCTTAAACAGCTATTCTAATTCTTTGTTTGTTTGCTTGTTTGTTTTTTGAGACAGGGTTTCTCTGTAGCTTTGGAACCTGTCCTGGAACTCACAGAGATCCTTCTGCCTCTGCCTCCCGAGTGCAGAGATTAAAGGCGTGCGCCACCACCGCCCGGCTAGCTATTTAATTCTTAAAGATGAGTAAACCTTTTATGTGAGTTTTTAGAAATAATAATGGTTTTTCGTGTCTAGGTTAAAAACAAAATGACAAAGGAACAGTATATTAAAATGAATCGAGGTATCAATGACAGTAAAGACCTCCCTGAAGAGTATCTATCGGCCATTTATAATGAAATAGCTGGGAAGAAAATATCAATGAAAGAAACAAAAGAGCTAACAATCCCTACAAAATCAACTAAGCAGAGTAAGTACTAGAGTAATCCTGTCTGACTGTTCATGGAAAGACATGTTGGGTGTGTTCTGTTTCAGGAAGTGGTTGTTTTAAGACTGGCTCCCCTGTGTTTCTAAAGCAGATCTGGAACGGGGGAAGGTGTGTGCTTGGGGATTTTTGTTTTGATTTTATTTTTGTTTGCTGTTTGCTTAATTTAAGAAACCGTGTGTGTGACTTGGCTATTTTGCTGAGAAATGTTATGATGGTAATGGAGATTTTTTTTTTTGCAAGAAGGAAACACTGGCTAGTGAGTAATTAAAAACTAAGTAGTAACATGTGTTAGGAGTGTTTACATATTAACTTGTCCATTCATCAGTTCATCTCAGCAGGGATTTGGAAATTAAAGAAATTGCTTAGAGGACACTGAAGAGATGGCTCAGAAATTAAAAGCATTTTGGTGTTCTTCCAGAATATCTGGGTTTGGTTCCCAGCACCCACATAATTGCTCACAACCATCTGAACTCCTGTAAGGGGATCTGACTCTTCTGCCTTACTTGGGTACCAGGCATGCATATGGCAAACAGACATACGCAGGCAAAACTCTCACATAAAATTAAAAAATAAAGTCTTCTGCTTTCTCATCATCTATAAGCAACATAATTCTGTCTTTTTTAAAATTAAACCATAACACATACATGGAAGCTGGATGTGGGCATGACTAGAAGAGGTGGGAAAAGTCATAGTATTAGTGCTGAGGATGACTATGTCAGACTGTATTAGAATGCTGTTGACTCCTCTGTCTAACAGTACTAGGAACCCGGCACTGCTCTAGGTATTATATATACATGTAGACAGTGGTGTTTAATTCGAGCTTAGCTCTGACTACAGGATGGGCATGCCTGGGCCTATGAGTGTAATAATGGCTCTAGAATGTAACTCGTTCAGAAAGAAGATTCTACCCTTTCTAAGCACTTTTACTTGGAGTGAAATATCAATTTGAACATATTATTGGTAGCAAAATATTTTTAACATGAGGCAATTGATGTTTTTAGGATAAATCTGTTTTGAAATTTTAGAATTGAAAGAACCCAGGGCATTAAGGAGATAATGTCAGTGGAGTAAAACTGGCCTTATCCTTTGTCTTTTTTAATATTCAGAAAGAATTTTAAGAAATTCTCTCTGCTTTATAGACAAGGAAACTCAAGCACAGACAGATTAGGAAAAATAATCAGAATTAGCTTTTTTCTAGTAGTCATACCTACCTAAGTAGTCCTGCCTCTACCTTCTCTCATCACATTTATTTATGTGTAAAAATAGAGAAAAAAGAATTATGTTGCTTTGGGCAGAAAAAAATTGAAATTTATGCAATGTAAAAACTTTTTTTCAATGACAACTACTTATAAAACCTAAGAGATAAGTGGAAAAGACAGATATTGAGCTGAGTACCATTGGCTCACAGTATCGAGTAAAAGTCAGCACTGCATCCGGTGGTGCTTTTCTTCTAGCATTGGGTGTTTTAAAACTTCAGCTTTATGCTTAAGCAAATGTCTGTTTCCTGCATTGAGTTCATTTGGCCTAGATTATAACACCCCAATACCATATATTTTTCTCTTCTTCATTATATATATGATGGGTGAAGTCAGTGAGAAACCTGATATGGGAAGAAGGTGTGGTGTGCTGGGGATGCTAAAATTATTTAGGAGGGTCAGGGCAGTGCTAGTTTTGGTGTTTTGTTTTGTTTTACTGAGGACAAATGCCAGTGTGTTTACCTCTCTTCTGTTCTCCTGTCCTGTGTTTGGTTCCTTTCCTTGATACTTTAATTTTGAGTGTTGTACTCTGAGGTTTTCACTTACTCCTAACTATTTATTAATCCAGTACTCTACCATCCCCAAGGTGCAATTTACCCTTTAAAAAAGTGAAAATTCAAAGAGAGAAATTTCAGTGGTTTAGCACTTAGCTAGCATGAGCAGGATCCTTAGCATGACTGTCAATCAGTCAATAAATAGGTAAATTGGGTGGTTCTGTTGGCATTTAGTATGTTTACAGTACAGTACATCCATCTCCTCTGGCTAAGACTAAAATATTTGGTTACTCCAAAATAAAACCCTGCACCCATAAGTTAATGCTAGAGTTCCCTCTGCCTTTGCCCTGGCCAGCACCAGTCTACTCTGTCTCTCTGGGTTTACCTGTTTCAGATACTTCATGTACATAGAATCAAACAGATCATTTTGCCTAGCTTCTTAGGGCTATTATTGATTAATGTTAATTACTGGCATTTACTTTAAAAGTGTCATCTTAAAGTGCTTTCTATTTTAAATGGTAATATTTCTTATTTCAGATGTAGCCAGTGAAAAACAAAGACGACTTCTGTATAATTTAGAAATGGAACAGATGGCCAAGACAGCTAAAGCACTCATGGAAGCTGTGAGCCATGTTCAGGCGCCTTTTACAAGTGCAACACACTTGGAGCATGTGAGGCCCATGTTTAAGGTTAGAATTACTAGTAACTTTGCTACAGTATATATTTATATATAATTTTGCTTAGCATATTTTAAAAATATAATAAGAGTCTGTTTGACCTAGAAGATATCCCCTGGTTGTTTAGAACTTAATTAATATAAATTATCTCTTTATTAAAGAAAGTGAAAGGTGGTATGCAATGTAAGTAATTGGTAGGGATATAATTTCAGAAATGAGAAATAGAAAGCTTTAGAGAATGGTCAGTAATCCTTGGCTTGTTTTTTCCATTATAAATGATTTATTCCTAAATCTCAATTTCAAAATGATCCTGAAGCTAAGATTCTCATCAGCATTTCTATCCTCAGAGTTAATGTGAGGGTTCTGAGTAGAACTGGAACACTAACTAGTACACTAGGAAACAGATGGGAATGCCTTCTCTGAAATGTAATTGATATACCACCGTCACTTCATTGAAGAAAACTAACTTTGCCCTCTCCAAGAAGCTATCAATTGCAAATAGCTTCGTGACCCGAGGGTAGGACTTCATGGGCACTATTCTTCCACTGTGCTGTGATTTTTGTCTGGCTTGAGTTTGTATAGGTTTTGTGCACCCTGTCACAATCTGTAAGTAAATTCATATGTGTGTGTGCACTTTTGTGTCTGGAAAACACTGTTTCCTTGAAGTCATCCGCCACTTCTGGCTCTTTCTGACCCTTCCTTCCACTTAGATCCCTAATCTTATGGGGGAGGGAGCTGTCATATAGACATCCCATTTCAAACTGAGCGTTTCAAAGTCTCTTAAGCTCTGCATGTTTGCGAGTTTTGATCCTTATGCTACAAGAAGAAGCTTTCTCTGTTGAAGGTTGAATAATGCATGGATGTAACAATATGTTATCAGGAGCCACTTTGTTGCTATGTTCATTTAGCAGAGTAATGGTAGGAGTTGTCCCCTACGACCCATGATCTACATCTAGTCTTAGCTTCTTGACTTTACTGACAGTGTCAGTATGCATTCTATCTCATGGAGTTGGCCTTAAATCCAGTTTTTAAAAAGTGGTTAGTTACTCCTATAACATCCATGCCACTGATGCACTAGTGAGCATACCTTGCTAGGCAGATCTCTCTTGTAGTTGGTAAGATGAGTACTTTTCTCTTCCAGTAGCAAATCTAGCACCTTCCAGCACTGTAAACACTAACCATTAGGGTTGAGGCCTCCAGTTGAACACTAGCTATATTTTTCCTTCTCTGTGACATAAGTGTGTGGTGTCTTCAGTGATAGGGTTTTAACTGTCAGGTTGTGGAGGGTAAGCAATAGTATTGTCAGTAGCCTGTGACATTTGGGGTGTGAGGGATAGGGATCCTGTGGTATCACATTAGCCAACAACTAAAATATATGGACCCCATTCCTGGTACTGGGTGTTT
This sequence comes from Ellobius talpinus, assembly GCA_001685095.1. Lineage (NCBI taxonomy): Eukaryota > Metazoa > Chordata > Mammalia > Rodentia > Cricetidae > Ellobius > Ellobius talpinus. The sequence continues at coordinate 37,286 of LOJH01011571.1, forward strand.
TATTTAGTAGTTTATAATGTCTAATTGGGGTATTATTCCCCATTATATGGTTAACTCCATTTAAACTCCTTTTATATATGTATATATATTTAGGAAATAGGTAGATTTCCATATAGCTTTTCACAGGGCCTTTAGTGTTTGTTATCCCCCTCCAAATTTCCTCCACCCTGCCCTCCCACCACTGCCCCCATTTAACCCTCCTTTTCTGACTTTCTCTTTTTTCACTATACTCTAGTTCCCTTTCCTTGGAAGACCTCCTCTACCCCACTAGTCCTTCACTAGCTACCTAACCTCTGTAGGTTAGTTTTTCTAAATGAAACACACATATATAAAGTATAAAACTAACATCCTATATGAGACAAAACTTTCGTCTTTCTGGGTCTGAGTGATCTCATTCAGAATGATTGTTTTTAATCCTATCTATTTTTCTGCAAAGTTCACAATTTCATTTTTCTTAACAGCTGAATAATATTCCATTGTATAAGTGTATCACATTTTCTCTAGCCAGTCATCCGTTGGCAGACATCTAAGCTGTTTCTGATGTCTATTTTGAATGAGCAGCAATAGAGATGGATAAGCAAGTATTTCTGTGGCAGGATGGAGCATCCTTTGGCTATATTCCAAAAGTGGTAGTGCTGGGTCTTGGGGTAGATTGATTCCTAACTTCCGAAGGAATTATCTCAATGATTTCCATAGTGGCTGTAAATTTTCACCTCCACCAGCCATGGATGAGCATTCCCTTTATCCTATGTCCTTACCAGTGTGAACTGTCATTTTTTTAAACTAATTTTGGCCATTCTGACAGATATAAGATAAAATCTCAAAGTAACTTTAATTTGCATTTCCCTAGTGACTAAGGATTTTGTACATTTCTTTAAGTGTTCTCTGCCATTTGTGTTTTGTCTTTTGAGAATTCTGTTTATTTTTGTGCCACATTTTTCAATTGGAATTTTTAATCATTTTTTATTTCTTCATATATTCTAGATGCTAACCCTCTGTCAGATGAATAATTGGTAGAAATTTGTTTCTCCTTCTGTAGACTTCCACTTCTTGAATAATAGTGTCCTTTGCTGTACAGAAGCCTTTTAGTGTCACGTGGTCCTAGTTACTAGCTGTTGATTAATGCCTATCCTATCTCAGTCCTATTCTGGAACTTTTTTCTTGTGCCAGTGAGTTCAAGCATATTCTCTACTATTTCTTTGTCCAAATTAGGGTATAAGGTCTTATGTTGAAATCTTTGATCACACATTTTTTAATGTAAGCATTATTTCATGAGGGAAGAGACTATGTTCATTTCTAATATCTAGTATAGTTCTTGGCTTATAATTCCTCAGTAAATAAGTTGGTTGGGGGACAGGACTGGAAAGTAAATTTATAATTTTCTAGAATGTGGTTTATGATATTACCGGATATAAGCATATGCATGAGAACATTTTATATCTTGCTAAATCTTATTTTAGAGAGATTTATGCAGTTATGAACAAACAATAGTTTTACTATCTACTGAGTATTATTTAGGTATAATTTGATCGATAAATACTGTTCTTGATGCTTGCACATTATCTCTGGAGCAGCATCTTTAAGTGTTGTACGTGTAGAGTGAGGCCTAGGAAGAACCAAGGTGCTGCAGCTTGTGTGTTATATACAGATTTTATCGTTTGCCTTTAATCTTTCTGGACTTTAGAAGAAAACTCCAAGTAACTCGTGTTTCTTAGAAGTGCTACAAGTTTCATGACCCTATAAAAAATTAATCTCATCATATCTATAAGACACCGGTAAAATATTTTCATCTTTGTAACTTTATATACTTACAGCTTTGCTGCTCAATGAACTATTAAAAGCAACATAACTCATATCAGATGTTTCAGAGTTATGTGGATTTCTGTTGTTTCTTATCTATGCTAAGTGAGTACTCTACCATTGAGCTACCCTACCAAGTCCTTTACTTTTTGAGAAATTGTCTCACCAGTTATCTCAGATCATCCTTGAACTCACTCACAGTCCTGACTCCATGTCTGAAGCTCAGATTATAGATGTGGACCAGAGCCTCGATGAGTAAATATTTTAAAATACTGTCCAACTAGGAATCAAATACTGCTTCTTAATATAAGTACTTAATAGTAAAAGAAAGGCTGAATGATGTTTGCAGAGCAGGCTTTGAGAAAAGTAGGGCCACTTGTGGCAAGTAGGAAAATGACTCAGGATTGTATTGGAGCTAAAGAGTCAGGGTTGTCGCAAAGGTCAGCGCCTGCAAAGAGAAATGAATTGTAAGTCAGTGATAAGACTTTATACAAATGTTAACTATTCCTGTGTTTTCATTGTCGTGAATAATTTATAACTACTGTTCCTAAAATAAACCTATGGTTATTACTGAATTTATGATCATTTCCATTTTTTAAGTCCAAGATACATAATTTTATACTTTCTTCAAGAAAGCTTTCACACATACTGTGCCACGATTTTCAATTACCACTTGATGTTCATGGTATATTTTAAATTTTTAATTTTTCTAGCTGGCTTGGACTCCTTTTCTGGCCGCTTTCAGTGTGGGTCTACAAGACTGTGATGATACTGAAGTAGCCTCTCTTTGCCTAGAAGGGATAAGATGTGCAATCAGAATTGCGTGCATTTTCAGCATCCAGGTAATGGAATTTTACTTTCATGGCAGGTTTAGAAAACACATGCCATCAGTAGCGTTCAACACTTGGTATTTTTTCCTGACTTCCTTACAAACCAACTTCACATTTGTGATGGAATTAAATGAATAATTTCTGAGAAGCTCTTTAAGAGCAATTCTGTATGGTATTTTTCTAGGCATTGTAAGTATTTTTTTTAGATACCTTTTGGCCTAAGCCTCAGAACTAGTTATCTTTAAAAGAACCAAATTGTAGCATGAATTCTAGTTGGTCTTAACAATAAAAACCTGGAGTCAGATATTGGGGTAAATGCTGAAAGATGAAAGAAGTAGCAGCCACAGCCACTTGTTACCAGTAACTCTGTGTAGCTGTGGAATCTGTCCTGGAACTTGCTCTGTAGACCAGGCTGGCCTCGAACTCACAGAGATCCTCTGCCTCCCAAGTGCTGGGATTAAAGGCATGCACCATCACCGCTTGGCCTCTGTGATTAACTAATGGCTAGCTCAGCACCTTGATCTCTAGCAAGCTTTATTTGTTAGAGTACAAACAAGATATTGCCACACCAAGTACCTAACATACTTTACATGAAAGCAGCCTTTGTAGGACTTTATGGACTTTAAGGATGACTTTTAGCTAGTTTCTTTTTTTTCTTAACCCATTTAATATTTCATTGTGAATGTTATGACTTAGTATATTATAAAATATAGCCTAGCTGTAGAGGAAAAAAATGAACAAATTCATAAAGCAGGTTTTTGCTAATATAATTAAAAAATCTTTTTCAGTAAATTTGTTTTCACTGTATGAATTCATTTGTTGACTACTGAAAATCTCATTGAATTGGTACTTCAAATTGTGTCTAGATTTAAGAAATTTATGAACTTCCTGCCTTATTTTAAGATTAATTTTGTTTTAGTTTTGTGTGTAATCCATGGCATGTCTGTTAAAATTTACTAAAGACATAGGCAGTTTGTTCAACATGAATTAGAGGTCAGTCAGTATTCTGTATTTTCAACCATGTAAATAAAATTTTCCCTTTTTTTGTAGTTGGAAAGAGATGCATATGTTCAAGCACTAGCCAGATTTACCTTACTTACAGTGAGTTCTGGAATTACTGAAATGAAACAGAAGAATATTGACACAATAAAAACACTCATCACAGTGGCTCACACTGATGGAAATTATTTAGGAAACTCGTGGCATGAGGTAGAAATTCTTTTAACTTTGCAATTCAATTTCTAAAATGAGTTGATGCTAAATATTCTACCACTAGTAGGCTTAATTGTGGAAAATAATTTAGTATATTTTAAATAAACAGCATTTAGTAATGATTTATAATGTAATCTGTTTTTAAATCCTAACTGCATATATTTTAAGATATATATTGTTAAAACCTCACTTTTTTTTTCCTTTTATACTAAAGATCCTGAAGTGTATCAGTCAGTTGGAGCTGGCACAGCTTATAGGAACTGGAGTGAAGCCTCGCTACATTTCCGGGACAGTGAGGGGCAGAGAAGGGTCACTCACTGGAACCAAAGATCAGGCCCCTGATGAATTTGTCGGTCTGGGACTTGGTGAGGGGTTTTAAAATTATTTTTAGAAAATATCAAAATTTGTTTTTAAACCTCTAGGTTATGTAAGTTTTATTGTGCCAATGAAATATAATTAGAGAAATGAGATAAATTGCCCTTTGCCTAATGTAATAGAGAAAAGCAAGATGACTAAGTAGGAAATTAGTCTTTTTCACTTGGTTTGATTTATAATATTAAATGCTACTTAGTTTCTTCCCTGTGACTATGAGAAGGATACACTCAACTTGCTTTTAAAATTAGGCAAGTAACTTAAGTGTGTAGGCTAGTATAAAATAATAGATAATTGGGGGAACTAGAGAAACCATTCACACGCAGACATTTCAAAGCCGCTCTGTAGGTTCACCCAAACTGTTGTCAGGATGGAACCTCTTCCCCAAGCTTTCAGAAGAGCTTGAAGTGGCCAGTAGCACAAATGAAACTATTAGCAAAAGTAGATGTCAAAAAAATGAAAGATGGTACATTTTCAGTCATGAATGGAGGGAGCTCCCCCAGGGAGGAAACTGAAATGTTGACCTTGACTTCTGTGCTTCTGGGTTTGAGTTCCTCTCTACTTCTTTTACACTTAGACGCTAGCTATGTTAGTTCTAGATTCAGTTTCCACTGTTGCAAACTAAAGATGTCATGTAATTGTAGATTGTTAGAACTACGTAAGAATACATACACGAGGACTTAGCCCAATGCTCAGTGCATTAGAGACCAGGGAGTAGTGTCTGACCATCCTCCCCACTCCACCTCCAGCCATCCAGAAACTGGACTTCAGTAGAGCAGTAAGGGATATACCAGGGAGTCAGCAGTGTTTATTTTTTAAGACTTTGTAACATAGCATTATATTGTGAACACTTCCTATATTTATCCTGCAATAATTTCGGTTATTGTTAGCAGTCCTTAGGAAACCTAAAATAGTTTCAAATCTGAAAGTGAGCAGGGTGCTCTACTTAGAATTCAAGCTGGAAAAGCTGCATGTATGTATACCAGCTGAGCCACTTTAAGCTACTATTTTTCTGTATTAATCAGCATTCACACATCACACATTCTATGAAATCTTAGTCATTAGTCACGGCTGTAGAGGCAGTGGGACCTGGGAGAATGGAGGCTGTTGTTTTAACTTCTTTACGGTGGCTGCACCTTAATCAGCTGCTATTTCAGCCAGCAATTACAACTCTGCAGTTATGGGCCTGCTTCTGTAGTGGTGGCCTGGCCACTTAGACCACAGCCTGTTGGGAATTCTGTCCTACAGGCACTGGCTCTGTCACTGCCTCTAAAGGTAGCTTTAACTAAATCTCTGTTGTTCTATTTATAAATAAGACTCAAGGTTCAAAGGCTGGGGTAAAAAATCTAGCTCAAAGACGTTGGGTTGCAGTTAACTAACTTTTCCCCTTGTTGTAGTCTCAGAAAGACCTGTGCTTCTGCATTGCCAAACCAGAAAATGCACCAATCCAAACCCCACCTTCTTGTCTCTATCTCTCCCAGATTCCCTCTGAGGCTCTATGATTGATTACGTTCTGTCAACTAGTTGCTAAGGTAGCCTCACAACCCAAGATTAATTTTATTAATGCAAATGCAAACTCAGGGTGATTGAATATCCCCAAATAGGAGCTGATAAATGAGAGAGACTAAAGTCTCATGCAGTAGCCAACTTTATTCAGAGCCTCAGATAGTTTTATACCAGGTTAAGAAAGGCCACCTGAGTAAGTTCTCATGAGTTCAAGCTGTACATAATCACAAGGACAAGCCTCATGTGGCAAAACATGTCTTTCCGTAGAAGCAAATAAAAGATAGTCTAAACATTTAATTGAAATAACAAGAGCAAAATTCCAAAGTAAACTCAGTCCTATCTGCTACTCTTGGGAGGAGCATGAAAACACATTCCATGTTTTGAAGAAGCTGAGGTTGTTGAAGCATTCTCACAAGCACTCAGAATTCTCCTCACATGGCTCCATTCCAGGACTGTTCTGACAGTCATGCTTTAGTGTCTATGGGGATTTGAATCCAGGGCCCCTGGAGATACTTAAATCCTGGCTGCTCAAGTTCCTTGCATAAAGAGTATAGTATATCCATATAACCAACACATACCCTGCTGTGAACTTTAAATAATCTCTAGACTGCTTATAATACCAAATAGAAACAAATCGATGCAAATAATTATACAACATGCATAGAAATAAAAAACCATTTTGTAAGTGTAGTACAAGTAAAATTTTTCTCCCAAATATTTTTCATTTCTATTTTTTATTTACTTATTTACTTGTTTCTTTGTTTTTCTAAGATGGCATTTCTCTGTGTAGCCCTGACTGCCCTGACTGCCCTTGAACTCAGAGATCGACCTGCCTCTGCCTCCCAGGTGCTGGGACTAAAGGCCACCACTGCCTGACTTCATTTTATTTTTTAAATTAAAATATAATTAAATAACTTTTCCTTTCTTCCCTCTAATTTCCCCACAGAAATTCCTTCAGATATTTTTGATAGATATGAAACTCACATGTGGAGGGCAAATTGTGTATGAAAGAAGTCTGTAGCTTTATGTTTTAGGAATAGAAACTTTAAAGTCATCAAGAACTCAAGCCTTGGGAGGGTCAGCAAGACGGATTACTTAGCCTTGCTTGCTGTCAAGTTTCATAACTGAGAGTTGGGTCCTTATTTCCATCATTGCAGAAACAACAAACAAAAACACCACCCCAAATATAAAAATGTTTAGCTGGTCATGCAGATGCACACCATAATCCCAGCATCTGGGAGACTGAGGCAGAAAGATTACAGGTCTGAGGGTCATCTGGTACACAGTAAAACTGTCTTAAAAGATTCATAGTATATAAATTTGAATTAGAGACCTTATGGTGTATATTAGTATTGGAAAATTCAGTGGCTTGAGCCACATAAGTCTTTAATATATACAGCACATCTTATCCTAAATATGAGTAATTTGGTAAGATGAGAATTGTTTGTTGCTATTATACCATTATACAACTCTCTGAACGATATTACGTTTGTGAAGTAGATTCTTTGAGTTTCTAGACATTTTATATGTTCTTTGATTTCTTTAATTATTTTAATAAATGGTTATAAATTACATTAAATATAAAAGTTTAAGATGCTCTTAGAATGTATATTTCAATTGATACACAAAACAAGTTATGTAATGACTGACATTATTTCCTCTTAAAATGTTGCCTTCGTTCGGTTCCTGCTTGCTGTGTATGTTAAATGTTCCTGGGCACTGTCTCCCTCCACCTCAGTTACTCTTGTCATGCACTTCTTGCTTTCATCCTTAATAGAGACCCAGTTTATGTTCCACATCCTTTTCTGTTTCGAAAATGGGAAACACCTATTATTTCCTATTGTAATAGGTGACACCTAGGTATTTGGGGGGAAATGTAGAATATGTCAGTCTTCTAGAAGGACAAGTCATTCTGTTTTTCTGCATTGCCAGGCGTCGTGGTACATCCCATAATCCTAGCCCTGGGAGAGCCACTGTGTGCAACAAGAAAAAGAAAAAAAGTAGTACATTAACACCCATAAACTCTATTTCTAGTTTCTTTAGAGCTTGTTTGGAGGTTTGGGTATGGAGCACAGCTATTCATATGTACTAACAAAAAACAAAGAAAAGTCTTCATAGGGGAAGTTGTCCTCTTGTCTGAGCACATAACTTTTGGGAAGGATATACTTGGAACTGTGAGAAAAGAAGGGAACACCCAACTAGACAGCCATATCAGCCTAATAATCAACTCTAGTGATTAGTGGGTTGACAGATGTCAGTGTTGAATCAACTTTATGTTCTCTAGTGTCATTATGCTGCCATCTCCTACTTTTCTCTCCCTTCTCTGTGCCTCCTGCTCAGTTTTTCATTATGGACACATATAAATAGGTTAAAATATGGCATGGACTCACATGCTTCCACTATTTTAAATAACTAGCCCATCTTTCTGATACCTTTTCCTTCAGGTTTCTTTTATCTATAGTTAGCCTCCCAAATGTAGAATCAGTTACTGTTTCATCATACATATGTTATAACCATGAGCCGACACCATTTATCCTCTTCTATATGAACTTTACTCTTAGTTAACAATTATGTAGTCTTTTCAGCCATGGAATAACCATTATACTGTATTAAAATTTAGTGTGTGTGTGTGTGTGTCTGTGTCTCTTTCTCTGCTGGTAAAGTGACTGAGTACAGTTGTATCTTTTTTATATTGTTCAGTTCCTAGCATGGAATTTGAATTCAGTGGCTTAAATGACATCTGTTGTCTGCATTCAGAAGAGAATTTAGCAAATGGTCAATAGGATCAACAAATACTTGTTAAGTACTTTGGTTTTAATATGGATTAGGGTAGGAACATGGGAAAATGTATTTAACTTGATTCTTTCAGGGAATTTTAGTCTGGGTGAGAAGGCACTATTAACATTCCTAAAGTGGTTTTGTACTATGACTCCCATGGGAAGCCTTACCTTCTCTGAGGAGAGGAAGGGGAATGGAGTGAGGGGAAGGTGGAGCGAGTGGGAACAGGGATTGGTATGTAAAATGATAAAAGATTTGTTTTTCAAAAGATAAATAAAAAGAATAAATTCTAATCTGAATAGTACCTTGCTAAATAAGATAAATGAGAACAATTGAGTGAAATCCTTCACTCACATTGGGTGTGATGACTGACACATACTGATTAAAATGTTAAAGAGGAGTACTTAAATGACAGCTGAAGAATTTCTACCGTAACATAGTAAATAAAAGGAAGGTGATGATTTAGGAGTATTGGTTTTGTGCAAGAATGAAGAGATTGTAGAGGGAAGTAAGTCTGAGAACTTCAATCAACCTAGGACTGAGACTGAGAGTAGGAAGAGAAATACATAGATGTGAAAAACATATCTAACGATCTCAATGTAAAATTTAAAATGTTACATACCTTCTTATTCCAAGAAGGAAGACCAGGGCACAGTCACAACCAAGTCAAGCAAAACCAAACTCCATTAGTATGAATAACTCGGTGTCCAATGCCTGGGATTTACCCAAGGTCTTCTGGGTTCCAAAAGGCTTGGACGTTCTCTGCAATTCACAGTACCTGTAGTGTTGTGGTCCTCAGACCGGCTATGCTCCACAACTGCTGCTGTCCTTGGTGGCCAGGTCTCTGCTGCAAGGGTCTACATACACCACTTCTGGAACCTTTCCAGGGCCTCTATTGCCTGCCACACCAGCTCAGCCCCTCTCCATGGCCCCTTCAACCCTGGGCTTCTGCTCAGCTGAGGCTGCCCCGTCACTAATTGGTCTCCCTGACCTCTCAGTGCTAAGCCTCAGCTGCTTGCTCTCCATGGTCCCTTAATGCCTTTAAAAGTGATACCACCTGGAAGACTCTTCGCTATTTCCAAATTCAACTGCCAGTGTAATATACAACTTTAGCTTCCTCTGTTTGTGGACCCTGATGACACACTTCTCAGAAGATGGTACCTCAGTGATGCTGGATTCTTCTTAACCATCACTGCTTTCTCAGCTCGACTGACTGGTATGGATTGTTGCTATCTCCATCTCCAGATAACACAGATTCTTAATACAAAGTGTCACACAAACAGTCCAGCAGTCTGAAAGGGACTTTGAAACTTTGCTCTGAAGCCTCCAGATCCCCATCATCTGTCCTGCTCTCGTCACTGTTCCTAGTCACCACAATAGCTCGCTAAAGCTTGGAAAACTCAGTGGCTTTTCCAGACCAAGTTTTCTTCCACAATCCTTCCCCAAAACAGCATGGTCAGGTCTTTTAAAGTGATTTTCTACTTCTGGTAACAATTTCTGTCTTGGTTAGGGTTTCTGTTGCTATTATAAAATACCATGACCAAAAACAACTTGAGGAGGAAAGGGCTTATTTCATATTACCACTTTCAGAGAATTCAGGGCAGGAACTCAAGTAAGGAACCTGGAGGCCCGAACATCATGATGCAGAAACCATACAGGATGTTTCCTTACTACTGACTTGATCCCCATAGATTGTTCTGCCTGCTTTCTTATAGCCCCCAGGACTACCAACCAGGAGGTGGCACCGCCCACAGTGAGCTAGGCCCTCCCATATCAGTCATCAATCATGAAAGTGCACCACAGGCCAATCTGGTTTGGGCACTTTCTCAGTTGGGATTCCCTCTTCCCAAATGACTAGTTTGTGTCAAACTGACATGAAAGTAGTCAGGATGGTGAGCTCCCATTAGATCAGCCCCATCGTCTCAGTGGGTTGGCGCACCCCT
>LOJH01011572.1:8914-22110 GCA_001685095.1 Ellobius talpinus
GTGTGTGTGTGTGTGTGTGTGTGTGTGTGTGTGTGTGTCAGAGAGAGAAAGAACAAGAGAGCTAGGGAAATAGAGAGAGTGAGAGAAAATATGTTCATCTAAGGGCAAGTGTCTGAGGAGGCCAGAGGAATCTGATCTCTTAGAGCTGGAGTTGCAGGTGGTAATAGGCTGCTCAATATGAGTCCTGGGAATATCCTTTGCAAGAGCTGTATGCACTCTTAACAGCTGAATCACATTTTCAGCAAACAAGACTTTGTGATATAATTGCATGGCCACTCAGTCTCCTAAAGTGTAAGAAGAAGAGCACTATTTAGCTGTCAAGTTAATTATAGAAATAAATGATGGATTATATGTGAAAATAGCAGGCACACTGCACAGCATGAAGGAAGGGATGAGCACTGACTTTGTCTTTATTAGCCCTTCTAAAATACTATGTCCATAATGTGTCTAGCTGGAATTGCTATGTGATCTTCCATATTTTATGTATTTCATCATTCCACTCGTGTCTTTAATTGCTAATCAACTGGGCTCAGATTTCCCGTTTTTTCTGTTTCTTTGTTCCTTACTGTTCTTGCATCCACATTCTTCTCAGTCTTGCCTTACTATTGTTATAGTCCTATGCCTTGATTTATTCTTTTAACAACACTGTGTGTTTGGGAATTTCCTCAGTCTATGAATGTTCAAATGGTGGTTTATTTTCAATTTGTAGTGCTATATTTTTTCTGACATACTGATGGTGGTGCTTAATCCTGTCAGTAGAGGAAACGACAAGCACTTGGTGAGTCAGTCACAGTGAGAAATTACCTTGATTTTTGTAGGGATTGTCTGAACAATGAATTGAATTGAGAAGAGCCATCCTGATAGTGAATGGGCAGACCCACTGCAAATGTGGATACCACCATTTTCCTGTGTGCCCCGAACTGTCTAAGAGTAAAGACAGCAAACAGCAGGCTGGCAAAAAAAAAAAAAAAGCAAGGACACATGCATTTAAACGTTGCAGCACTTGACTGTTGATATGAGCTGTTTCACTCTCTGGTGTATTATCACTGATGTAGAAGTTATCAATCTATTTGAACACTTGTGATCCAAACAAACTTCTTGTTTTGATGGATTACAGCAACCCAAAATAGACCAAGATCCATTTCTCATTATGAATCTATTACTATCCTTTCATTTTTCTCTAGAATTATTTTTTTCTAAAACTGTAAGCAAACATTTGAACTTTTATTTTGCACTTTGGTGGTCTGATCAGTGAACTTTAGCCCTTGACTTCCTGTTGGTTTGGAAGATTTTACAGTTGATTGGAGTTCAGTTGCTATGGCAGTAGAAACAAACTGGTGAACAGGTAGTGAGTTCATCATTAGGCCAGAAGAGAGAGAACAGTTTTCCGTCTTCACTGGGACAAGGCTGTGGGCTAGACTGGGCTAGAACACCTTTCTAGACATCTGTCTATAATCCTTAATGGGTGAGCTTATATCCTGGGGAATGAACCTCAGTTCTTTATTATCTCTTAAATATTTCATTATCAGTGCATTTTAGAATATTTTCTTAGCTTATTTTTAAATGTTTCCTGTCTTTTATGCCTCATTTTATTTCAAAGTTTTGTTTTTTAGTTTCCAAGAATTTCTATTACCCATTTGTTTTTTCGTTTCCTCTCACTGGAACACGTTTCTACATTTTTTCTGTGTATACCTTATATGTATAATGCCAAGGATTTTTATAAATTTATATTTATAAAAATATAAAAATTTTTAAAATTTTCTGAAATATTTATATATAGCCTGATTAAATTCTCTGTATTTTTATAGGACTGTTACTTGTGATGAAAACAAATAACCCCTTGGCAGAGTGTCTCAAGTAACAAAAATTAATATTGTAGCTGTACAGTGAATTATGCTGCATTATTTTAAGAAGGAAGTTTCCTCGCATCACAACAATTTCCACAGCTTTGTAATCTTGAAAGATACTATCTTATGTTTCAAATATGATAAAAACATAAAAAATCTACTTTAAAATATATGTGTACATATCACACACACAGATATATATATATATATATATCATGCACACACGCACACACACAGGGGAGAAATATGAAGTGGGGGATATACTCAATATTTTTATGACTCTGAACACATACATTCAGATCACTCTGTCACACAGTGCTTCTCTGAGACCTGATGACAACTTTCCTTCAAGGAAGACATAAATCATGTTCCATTGTTATAAATATTACAGGCTTTAAAAGTATATTTCAACTTGAGAGACTGTTTTTAGATACTTAATTGATTTAATGCATTGACTAAAAATCCCAACTCCCTTTCAAACTGCTTAAAATGACATTTTTAAAAAAAAAATTTACTTTAGGCATGAGATCTGTACAATTTTAAGTGGCCTAGGTGCCCAGAGACATTCTAAATAAAAAATGAATGAAGGATCTGGGTTATTTCCCAAAGCAGTCAAGCTGTTATGTTTGGATACATAGCAGACAATATCAATAACACATCCTGGTAGACTTTTATCAGTTTTACAGATAGCTTAGTTTGTTCTGAGCAGTGAAACCCCTAATACAATTAGTGAGCTGTGAGGGTAGGTTTGACTGTTACAGAAAAGATCTTGCAGAACAACACGATTAACCTTTCTAGTGGAATTGCCAAAGGTGATGGTGTTGCCAGAACAATGTCAGTGCTTCCACAGGATTAAATAAAACGTGTTTTCTTGCCTCCCAGTGTTCTCATGAAGTAAAGACGAACAAACAAACAAATATGAAAATGACTGAATTCCACAAAGACAGCAATCGCCCTTCTCTAAATGCAACCTCTGTAAGAAATTAACCATTGGCTCTGGAGAGACTGCTCAGTAGCTAGCACCTCATGCTGTTCTTACAGAGGACCTGGGTTCCATTGCCAGCACCCACATGATGGTTCAAGACATGCATGACACCATTTCCAGGAATCTGATGCCCTCTTCTGACTGCCACAGACACCATTCATATATGCTGTGCACATAAACACATGCAGGCAAAACACTCATGCCCATGAAATAAGAGGAATGTATCTTTCATAAAAAGAATGTTGCCATGGACTGGGAATCAGTGGATTAAACATCCAGACTCCCTTATTTAGTTCTCAGAATCTATGAAGCCTGAGCTTGCTAGTTTTTGGAATCTCATGGTAAAATTCCTCTCAATAACTAAAGGTAAGGTTACCATGGTCCTGGCTGTGGCCAAAGAGGAAGAAACTGTCTTTGGTCCTTTGGGATTTCTGTCACACTTTGCATATACTTCTTTGGATAGGAAGGAGGAGCTTGGAGGAAACACAGAGGACAGAGGATGGAAAGGAAATTGACCTACGAATGAGCTTGAAAGAGAACCTTTCTTTTAAGAATGTAGCTGGTTCATTTTGCAGTCTCTGACAAACATGGCTTTTTTAAAATGGCAACCCAGTAAATGCTTATAAATGATTCCTTTCAGTTGATTTTCTATACGTCTTCCTCATTCTTCTTCATGAAAGACTTGGCAATTTGTGTAAAAAAAAGTCATCGAAGGAAGGGTTTGAAATAGATGAAGGATTTTACACATAGTTTCTGCCAGGCCAGGGCCTTAACAAACCTCACTTCCTCTCAGGTCAAGGCCTTGGCCTTCCTTCACTTTCATGGGCTTCACTTTCCATATTTTGCCCCAAAGTGAACTCTGTCTCCCTCTGAATCTTGTTTTGTGTAGAAAATGCCTTTGGAAGGCAATGTTTTGGTATAAAAAAGCCTCCCTCTATCTATTGCTAAGGGACCTCCATAACCAACAAAAGAAAAAGTATAGTCCATGTTTCTAAGGCACCAATTACTGTCTTCAGAATTAAGTTAATTTCTTTTGCTTATCAACAGGGAAATATAACTTGTCCTTTACAACCGCAGTTGGATACCCTGACAACCTTTAACGTGACCTCAGGCTGCTGTCTGAAAAATGTATTCCTACCTAAACCCTGTACGTTCCAGAACAATCATCTTTTGAAGTTTTGACCCCACTTTCCATCTCAACAACAATACATGAAGCACAACCTGTCATGTCTTGGCTAATTGTGATGCTGTCTTGCAGAATGACCCCTACTAATTTGCAATATTTAGTTTATAACCACAGCCTCATGTTGTGCCCTCATTTGATCCTAAACTCCTGCACATCTGTCACTCTTCTGGCTACTGGGACATAACACCTGGCAATGCCACTTAAGGAAAGAAGGGTTTATTTACCACAGGGAGGGGAGGACATGGTGGTGGTACCTTAAGGTCTTCAATCACTCCATAACTGCAGCTAGGAAAGCAGAGAGAGAAGCAAGCTGGTGCTGCCCTTGGTTTTTCCTTTATACTCAGTTAGGACTCAATCCATAGGCTACTGTCACCCACATTCAGGGCAGATCTTTCCTCTGTTAAATCACTATAGCATACCTTCACAGACACATCTGAGATGTGTCTCCTAGGGGATTCTACAACCAGTCATGTCAACAATCATAATTAACCATCACATCTTGCTATGCCTCCCTTTCTCCTTTGGCACTTCTTCAGAAAAATGAAATGTTAAGTCTTAAGCCTAAGTGTGGTCAAAATGGTCTATAGTTCTTGCTCAGAGTTCCTGGATAACAATCAAAGAGTTTCTGGTTCAGGAAATCTGGGAGGGGCAAGAATGAGGATGCAGATGAAGAACTTTCGTCTCTGAGAGGTTCCCAGAGGATGTCTGTGATGTTGGTCTGGAATTCCATGTTGAAATAGCAGAATGCACTAGCAATGGTAACCCTCTTAGCAAAATTCTACCCACAACTTAATAGGCCATCGTTTATTTGGTATCAAAAATTCTGGCCTTGATTTTTCTTTCCATATGAATTCTAATATTAATTGTACCCTAGCAAGGGTCATTGCATACTTATTATTTTAACAGTTGTGCTGTTGAGATGTGTTGTCTTTCTTGGCCTGCCTTACTCTTATCACACTTGCTAATTATAATCTATAGTTTAAAAAGTTTTCATAAGTATAAAACCTTGCCAGAAGCAAAACTTGTCAAATTTATACTTTAGATATTATGAATTATAGAAAAGGGTCACAAATATAATCACAGTTTAGACAAATATTGCAGTAGGAAGTGCTAATTCTGGATTAAATGTCAGTGGAACAGTAATGACACTAATTGAGAGATTGATTGAAATCATTTAAATTACAAGATTAAGATCTGTGTGAACACTAATTGTGAGAAGAAAGATAATTAAAGCATATTTCCCTACAAAGCTAAAAGAACCAGTAAACCCAAATGAAAAAAGCTAAGCCAATAATTTGACTTTGAATACACTTAGATGAAAGACAGGACTAATAAGTGATTGGATAGATGCTATAGAGATAGTCCAAAAGCAAATGAAAGAGTGTTCAACATCTTTAGTTGTTAGGGAAATGCAAATTTAATCTGCAATATGGTACCACTGCATACCCACTAAGATGTGTATAATCACAAAGGTTCACGCTGGTAAGTGTGAGCGAGGCTGGAATGAAATTGCAACCCTCATATATTGGTGGTAGTAGGGATGTGAATAGCACCTTGGTAAGCAGTTAACTTCTCAGAGTGTTAAACATAGAATTTTTGTATGACTCAACAATTCTACTGTTGGGAATTGTTGAAGTCAAATTACAACATATGCTTACCACAAAAAAGTCTATGTACAAATACACATATCTATTTTATTGATGACAGCCAAGAAGCAGCCACACTCCAATGACCCATTAAGAGAACCATCAAATGTCCATACAATAAACTATCATAAGAAAGAATGAAGTATATAAACTTATTTCTGTGAAATATAGTCCCACAAAGAAACATCTCAAGCACATTAGACTAAGAAAACAGACACAGGGATCTATGTATAGTATGAAGATAGTTTCATAGCATGTCCAGACTAGGAAAATCCAAAGGCATGGAAGATGGGCTAATGAGTAGCCAGAATGGGAGGTGGAAGAATGCAGAATAACTACTAATGGGTATACTTACACTTTAAAGAGATGAAATGCTCTGGAATGTGACTGGAATAGTATCAGTAACACCTGTGTGAATATACCAAAACCTATGAATAATAATTGAGTAGACACACACACACATACACATACACATGCATGCACGCATGTACAGAGACTCCTAATCTAAACAAAACAGAAAGAGAAGGGAAGGGAAGAGAAAATGGTATTTGGTGTTCGGGCCTTCTAGGACATTAAACAACACAGCAGTTAATTCCTGCTGGGTAAAAGGCTACCTGAACAGATGAGATTGCTTATTAATATTGGTGATAGCCCAAAAACTTTTTACAAGATTATGTTATAACTGAAAATGTCCAGCTAGAGGAAGTCCTCTATTGTCCCAAGAGGCAGATGTTAGTGATGGCAATGCCCTGAAAATACATAAGTCTATCGGGAGATCTGGAGCTCTGAGATGTTGTTATGCTGGATGATTACAGGGCTTTCATCAGGAATAGAATATTAGACTCACCATAAAAAAGCCCTAGTTGTGCTTTACAAACAAACCGTACCTTAGTACAGTCATCTTGTCCTGAGAAAAGGCTAGATCAAACAGTTAAAAGGCCAAATTACCATTTTCTCAGGAAATGAAGAAGATGCCTTCCTCCAACCTTTTAGGGAGATGTTTCTCAGTGTTCTGTTCAAAAATGGAAGTTTCCTGGGAGTTTATATATACCCACACCCTCATGCGTGCATGGCCAAGAATAAACACGTCCATGGATGGTGTTAATAAAGCTGAGGGGGTTCCTTCATTTTCTATTTCAGACATCAAGCCAGATCCAATAGCACACATCTGTGTTCTAAGCTACTCAGTAGATGAAGGAAAGATCACTTGAACTCAGGAGTTCAAATCAACTTGAGCTCCACAGTAAAGCCGTCCCTCAAAAACAAACAAACAAACCCTCAAGCAAAACAAACGTCTAAATAGACAAGAATAATCTTGAATGCAGGCTGAAAGACATTAGGCCTAACTATATAAGTGGGGGGAACAACAAAGTACATACAAGAACAAATACAATACAAATGATGAGGATTCTTCACCACACATTTTTGGGGAAACACGAAATATATCAAGATATTTTCTAAGTGACTGAAAGAGAAGAATTGTCAAACTAGAGCCCTAAATCCAGTAGAGGTCCCCAGAAATAATTAAAGAGAACTAGACTTCCTCACACAAAGGAAAGGCAAGAGAATTTGTCATCGACAGACCAGAGCAACATAGAAGGGCTGAGGGAGGTTGTCCAAACATGGAAAATTCCCAAAAGATGGAATATTGAATATTCAGGAGAGGAGAAAAAATAAGGAATAAAATGATAGAAAAATACAAGTGAGCATGAATCAGTTAGTCATGATTTATATTGAATATTACCAAACAATAAGAGTACGGATAAACTGATATCTTCATGGCTACAGACATGAGTGACACAGCCTCTATGATAAACAAAATAGCTGACCAAGAGTGGTGTTTTCTATTAGAAACAGATAAAATTAATTCATAGGGATTGAAGTCAAGCAATGTTGCGCTTG
The DNA here is from genome assembly GCA_001685095.1 of Ellobius talpinus. Taxonomy (NCBI): domain Eukaryota; kingdom Metazoa; phylum Chordata; class Mammalia; order Rodentia; family Cricetidae; genus Ellobius; species Ellobius talpinus. The sequence goes on from LOJH01011572.1 coordinate 16,481, forward strand.
AGAGGTTGGCATAACTGGAGTGGGCAGATGGTAGAACAATAGGGATGGCAGAACAATAAGAATTATTGTTGATTGTTCACAGAACACTTTCAGTGTTGTGGAAACATCCCCTATCTTAAGTGCTGTGTGTTCATTGCCCAAATTGCCAAATCATAAACAGGTGCGCCTCTGTATACACTAGGTGTTACTTCCCAATGAAGCAACTGAAATTGTCCTAACTTGAAAATGCACTTAATACAATATAGCTGACCTAACAGAACACCATAATTTAGCGGCCTGTTGCCTTGTAAAGCATCAGTTGTTCACCTGGATTGCAAGGCTGATTGGCAGCTGTTGCTGGCTACCTCTTCCCAGCATCAGACTATGTATCACTAGCAAGGAAAAGGTCAAAGTCCAAAACTTTCAAGTATGGTTTCTACTGAATTCATTCTGCTCTTGCACAGTTATGAATCTGAAGAGCCACAAAACCAAATCACTGTAAGTTGAAAACTATTTTTAAGATCTTTCATTTTATTGCATCTAAATTTTGTTTTATTTTTAAGTATATTCATATAGTAATCCCATGCACCATGAATGTCACTGTTCCAATCTGGTTTTTAAAGTACATAAGAAATGGCTATCTATCTGGTGGCCAGGTGGTGGTGGTGCATGTCTTTTATCCCAGCACTTGGGAAGCAGGGGCAGATGGATCTTTGTGTGTTCAAGGCCAGCCTGGTCTACAAGAGTTAGTTCTAGGACAGGCTCCAAACCTACAGAGAAACCCTGTTTTGAAAAACCAAGAAAAAAAAAGGGTATCTGTGAACATTAATTTATAATGCTATAAATTTCCTATCATATAGCAAAGTTAAAATTAATATTTCTATTAATAATTTATATTTGGAAATGAACCAAGTGTTTAATAAAATATTTACATAAAATGAAAGCTTTTTAGAGTGATTTCAAGAACTCTCTTTAAAGAGAACATCTATGCAACTAAAAATTTCTGCTTTCTTTCTCTTATTGTATAACTAGAGAAACAAAGAGGTATTTTCTTATTGAAATAATCTTCAGCAGTATGCTTAATATAGTAATTTACATATGCTGGAGGCCTATTCCTTCTAAATGGTGCTATGGCACAGGAAGCAAATATAGGAGGGTGATTCATTCCCTGTGGCAGGCCATACTATCCCCAAATGACCACAGCAATTTATTCTGCCCACAGGATCTTCTGCAATGGGACCTTGCCATTCTATCGAGACAATGTGTGCAAATCCTCTCCCAGCCAAGCCCAGATGGCTATAGAAATTTGCTTATAACCCATGAAGTGTGTTCAAGTGATGCTGTGGACTCTTTAACCAAAGGTGATAATCCCCTGCTGATTCTGCCTTGATCTCATGAAATACTTGTTGGAGCACTAAGAACTGTGTACTAAGGGAAGGAAGTACACATGTAGGCACTCAAGTGGCCATTCCTGCCTGAGCCCATGCTGTGACTCAGCCCATCAGGACACATTTGTCAGCCAGTTCCCAGCCCTTCACAATAAGAACCCAGACACTGTAAAGCATGGGAAGGTCATTTGCATTTCTGTCACACGGAATCTTCCAGCCTAATAAGACTGCTGTTGATTTCCTCCAACAGTTGGAACAGTTTGTTACACAGCAGTAGATAAGTAAGAAATTTGTCTTCAATTTGCTTAAGTGCAAGAAAATGGTAAGAAATTGACTCATTCCCAAGCATGGATTATAATCACTTCTGAATATATTACCCTAAAGGAAGCACAAATTCTGAAGTTTGATTCCGTCTTGGGGATGACTTGAGCTCCTCTTAACAGTCTAGTAATTTTTCTTTCGGTGTTGCTGCCTAGCAATGTTAATGGCTTTTGCTTTGGAAAGTGAAGCCACTGAACCCAATGGCAGTAGCATCCAAGTTACCGGAGTCTTCTGTGTTGAAGTTCAGGTTTTGTCATAGACCAACTAATAATGGTGGGTGGTATTTTGAACCTTGTCTAAAAGATTGTCATATTGAAACTTCATTCACCAAAGGCCCCTAAAATTACTGCAAGTGATAATTAAGGTGCAGTAATTGACAGAGGATACAAATTCTTAGAGATCCAGCCATCACTACTTGACATATAAAATATGAGCTCACCAGTAGACTGGTTAAAAGTTTGCATTCCATTTCTAGACTAGGACTGAACTACTTCCAAAGTGCAAATGATAGAGTGTTTGGGGTCACAATTATTGGTGGTCTTTTAGCCATTTGAGTGAGGTCACTGGGAAATTCCACATTATTATTCAGTAGAAACTCATTCGTCCATTTTCCTTTAAAATAGCCCCTATAGAACAGAAACTCTCTGCAAAGCACCACCAGGAATTCCCATTAAAAAGTCTAATAAGTGTTTTCCAACTTACATATTATGTTCTGGGTTTATAGGAACAATCTGAACAAAGGAGGTCTTGGCAGTCATTTAATGGAATTATTTCCAAAGCAAATTCATATGTAGATTATTGGACAGTATTCATATCATCACACAGGAACATTTTAAAATTAGTTTCAGAAAAAGGGCACTTCATAATAAACTTTTAATTTCAAGAGTTGCACAAGGTAAGTGCTGAAAATTATAATAGACCAGGTAGTATGTCATTGCTGATATACTACAACACTTCTTTATGAGCACATTACAATTCAGAGAGCTAATAATAAAAAGAAGTGATGCTGAGATGATGAACTGATGCTATGCAATTAGACCTATTAGAATTCACAAGAGAAGACAGGCAATAATCAAACCCTTTTCATGCTGCCCATTGCAATTATCTTTGCACTTAAGAATCAACAAAGCACATAATGACTCGTACTCAATTAAAGAATTCATGAGAAATGGAATTTTAATTAGTGTGTAGAAAATTTGGGCCATTTATTACTTTACTGGACAACAAATTGTGAAAACTAGCTGAGATGTTAAAACATAGTTGAATGAAAGATCATCGTGAGGAACTTGAAGAATATAAATTTTGGGGAGCCTCTTTTCCACCACTTCTGATGGTCAATGAAGAGGCAGTGAGTGGTTTGTTGACTTCATGGTGACAGACATTAACTTCATTACCAATTTTTACTTTTCCAAATGATGATATTTCATACTATCTTCAGTCACCCATATACACAAATACAATCATATACAATCCACAGAACCAATGATCAGTTATAAATCACTTTCAGAGTGCAAAAACTTAAGACCGTTCTCTTTAGGGTGTTGACTTTTTATATATTAGTAGGTGGAGATTATATCTACTCAATTTGAGATGATTTGTCAACTAAGATGAGCCTGCATGTTTGGTTTTAAATGCTATTCATTCATAGCACATGTTCTTTTTAGTGCACTTGACCCTGGACAAGAAGATTAAATTATCTTAGTTTTCTGGATCTCAGATGTAAACAATAGGCTCTGACATTTAACACATAAGTTAATGTAAAGTCGTTTTTGTCAAAAGTTTCCTGGACAGTGGGTGAAATATTAAATGCCGCTTTGTAAGTACAGTCGGTTTCACCATGTATTTCTGATGCTCTGCTTATCGTTTGAAAAATGAGTCTGTAATACAAATTGTCAAGGAAACAACCACAATCGCACTCTGAGGACAAATGTAAAAAGAGAAACAAAAAGACTGCATGCCATGGCTCTTCCCACTAAGTTCATAAAACAATTCAGAAAGAAAATCAATATTTATAAACATAAATCATTGATTTAATATCCAAACAAAGCTGAAATTGTTCATGAGCAATTCTAGACATCATTATCTTTGTCCTATTCAAAACTCTTATTTACTTTGTTGTTGATAATTGTACTAGTGTGGGATGTAAGATATTTGTTTGTGCAGTGTGTGAACAGTGGAACATGGTTGAGTTAAGATCTTCCAATTTGGCGTCAGATGCTTTTAAACTTTTGTATAAATTTAACCTGTAAGTCAGTTGTTACTATAGTTAGTGGACAGTTTAAAGTCCTACTCTCGGTCTGGGAATGATGACACACATTTTTAATCCAGCACTCAGGAGGCAGAGGAAGAAAGAACTCTAAAGTTCTAGGCCATCCTGGTCCATCTACATAGTTAGTGCTGGGCCAGCCAGAACTATACGGTGAAACCTGTCCCATAAAATAAAAGTTCCCACTCTAGTGCCAATGGATAATTTAGGCAAGTTTTTTCTTCCTTCTCTTTTCTTTCTTCACAGTAACACAATGTTAATATTTATTCACTTGACTGTTACTGGGCATAAGATATTATATAAATCAGCAGATGAGATCACATGACCAAGTTTTTTAAGAACTTCAAAAAAAAGCACAAGATTTCAGTATTTTTACGTTACTTTTTTTGATTGTTTTGGACAAGCATGGAGCAGCACATTGATAGGGCTCGAGAACCACCTTGGACCATAAAATAAATAAAATGCAAAAACTGTAAACTATGAGTTTGATAGTTCAGAACTTCTACTAGCCACACCATTTTCCAATTTCAGTTGTAGGAACCCCTCAAGTATTATTCCTCTTATGTCTTGCCATGACTTCCTAGGTTTGTGCTTTACCTTAATTCTGATTAGAATGTTAGCTCAAAAGCAGAATTCAAAGAAGGTGTTTTATAGGTGTGTGGATTAATATCTGGGTCTTCAGTTCGGTTCCATTGGTCCTCCTGTCTGTTTTTATGCCAGTACCAGGCTTTTTTTTCAATAAAGTTCAAAAAACTGGAGCTCTGAATAGAGATTAGGCTTTTTCAAGTACTACAGATGAATACCAAACTTACTGCTAAGCTAGCAGACAGCTAAAGAAGACGTTCAGATTTTCTGAACAGACAACCTGCTCTTGTCTGAATGTTTGAGGAAGAAAGATTGCCATATTGAACTCCCATATAAGGGATACATCATATATCAACATTAGTTCTGCAATGATACAGGAACATGCTATATACAGATATCATGATGACTTAGGGCAATGATTCAGTCTGTATTTGACAGAGACTGTCTCTCTATGGCTAATATGGCAGGATTTCTACATGCCAGTTATAGAGAATCTATTGCTATAAATTTCTGATTCGGTTCCTCATATATCTTCTGAGTATCAACATACTTGAGCGATCTTTGAGGGATAGTCATTTCGTATGTTAGTAATCATACATCCACCCAAACAGTACTGCTCCAGTTCCTCTTCTATAGTTCCTAAGCTACATGGGTTCCAGATCACAAACACCAATGAGATCCAGAGTTGAAAGCAGGCAGCGAATGAGGCATAACCCTCAATATCCTTTCTTTTTTGTTGTTTATTTTATTTATTTTTATTGAGCTCTACATTTTTTTCTGCTCCTCTCCTTGCCTCTCCCCTCCCCTTCAAAAGCCCCCCCATGTCCCCATCTTCCAGTTTACTCAGATCTTGTCGTTTTCTACTTCCCATGTAGATTAGATCTGTGTAAGTCTCTCTTAGTGTCCTCACTGTTGTCTAAGTTCTCTGGGATTGTGATTTGTAGGCTGGTTTTCTTTGCTTTATTTTTAAAAAACCACTTATAAGTGAGTACATGGGATAATTGTCTTTCTGTGTCTGGATTACCTCATTCAAAATGATGCTTTCTAGCTCCATCCATTTTCCTGCAAAATTCAAGATGTTATTTTTTTCT
>LOJH01011573.1:7370-22062 GCA_001685095.1 Ellobius talpinus
CATCCATCCATCCATCCATCCATCCATCCATCCATCCATTTATTTATTTATTTAAAATTTCCACCTCCTCCTATCCTCCCATTTCCCTCCCACTCCCTCCACGCCCCCTCCCCCTTGACCTGGCTTTGTTCTGCACTGTCATAGGCCAAAGGAGCTTTATTCATCAACTAACTTCTTTAAAGTTAAGAGAAGGAAGAAGAATGAAGACAAACTCTATCTACTTTGTAGTTTCCTTGTAGGTTGGGAGCAAAGATCATATAATGGACATCATTCTTCTACATTTGTCTATTGAAATAATTTTATTGTTTCACTTTTCATTTGCTTTCTATGTACATAGCTATCTACTCTATTTTATAGATAAAAACAAGCCACAAGAAACTTAATCTTTAATAAGCTTTCATTTTGAACTAAACAAAAAGAATCATGCTTTAAATTAGAAAACTCTAATCAATGGTCATGGATAACAGAGTCTCCAGAGGTCTTCAGGACATAGCAGTCTCTTGGGGGATTCTCAACACTTCCTAGGAGACTGTCTGTAGCAATTGTGTGTGCATGGCTAGGTCAGATTTACTGACTTGTAACCAGAAACCAGAATAAACTTCTGAATTTCATGCATACTTTCCATGGTATAACTTTCTAGAGCCTTTTACTAAAGTATATGAGACTAAATGATCATTCAAGTCAACACCCCTAGAAATGACCTCAAACTATGTGACCCCTTTCTACCTAATTCCACTGAAGCATTCTGCATCAGAGAGACTCATATGAAAGACTACCTCAGGGATATCTAGAGAAATGCAAGCCTACACTGATTTTGTTGCACATGTATGTCAATAGAAAAGGAACTATTATGAAATTCCTTATGATTCTAAAGAGTTGCTATATAAAAATGAATTATCAGCTTACAAATTTCTGGGCTAATTAGTCTAATTAGCAGAAATAGTTGTCATGTGTCCAGGAGAATAAAATTAGACTTTCATAAGCTACATCCCGACGTTTCCACCAGTTACTCTGTTCAACCCAATTAATCAACATGACCATGAGGCAATTATAACACACATGGCTTTGAGGAACCATCATAAACTTCTCCTAACAGTAAAATCACTTATAAAAGTATGGTTGTGGTATAAAGAAGTGATGTATGACTGCAAGTTCTATCTCAATCATTACTCATGGTAGGCATTCTAATAGGAACTTTACAATGGAGAATGTTGACTAAAAGTAAACAAAATATATTTTCATGTCAGAAATGGATTTTACACTTGTTTATAGTTAAAAGACAATGACTTATAAATATGGGACCAGAAATAATATTACTTATCTGGATTTAAGAGATCCAATTATTTCCAAATGTGCTGACCTATAATTGCAATTATGTTCCTTAAAGTCTCAGGGTATAGGCCATCTGGTCTTGTCTGGTGAACAGACGATGAAGTGAATGAAATTTGCCTTCACATAGAGTTTCACCTTTTCTCAGTTTTCTAATCTTTGCTCATTCATTTATTTTCTTTAGAAGTGGGGATAAAAATGTTTCCATTTTGATTCTTCTCTTGGAAGTACTATTTCCAATCCAGGACTTCAAACAATCAGAGGGTCTTGATTTATTATTTGGTATGTAATTTTACTGGACACAGCTTAGTATTCACTTAAAGCTTTCTCTAATTCCTTTAAAGGAAATTATAGTACAGGTTTCCATTTATTTCTTGTTATCTTATTCTCTTTCCATATTGCACTTGGCATGGATACATGTTTATATTCTCTAAATTAAGATAATTTTGTATTTTTCTCTGTATATTTAATTCATTAATTTTGTTTCTGCACATTTCATCTTAACAAATAATTAACCTATTCCTTTTCTAACTGCACTTTGTCTTCTTTGTTGATTTTGTAAATCAATTATTTTAAAACACTTTGCTAATCATATTGTATGCATTATAAAGAAAAATAGCTCAAAGATAAATATGGTGGCCCATGGCTATGATTCCAGAACATGGGAGGTTGGGGCATAATGAACAGGAGTTCAAGGCCATTTTTAGCTACATAACAAGCTTGAGGTTCAGCTTGAGCTACATAGACCTTGTCTTAAACAAATAATCAAAAAAGTTTATAGGTATTTGAATATGAAGCAATCTATTTAGCAAATAATAAAGTGATTAAACATTTGCAATTTAAGGAAGAACATACAATGACAAGAGTAAACGTAGATTAAAATAAAGAAGTCATTGGACAAATATAGCGTATAAGTTAGAGAAAACTAATCATTGATTTTTAAATGTCATCCTGTCTCCTCAAGTGCTGATTAATGTCACATTATTGTATATTAGGAGTGAAATTTGTGGAAAATGTTCTTTTATTTAGTGCTTCATTTAGAAGTTGCAAATAAGGTAAGCAACTTACAATACAATGAGGCTGTCCTACCTGAATGCTCCTATAGTACCCAGTAAAATGACGTTACTGCAGTTTCTTAGTCTCCACCATCAGGCATGTTCTGTTTCTCTTATCATGAGTACTGGCATGCCCACACTTGTTAGCACATATGATTGTTCCTAGAAATAGGATCAATGCATTTTCAAAAGTTATGAAAGAAAGGGCTGGGAACATAGCTCAGTTGGTAAAGTGTCTTTAAAGCTTAAGGTCCCAAGTTTGAGCCCCTCCACTTACAGAAAAGCAGGACATGGTGGCATGTACTTGGAATCCCAGTGCTGTGCAGGCAGACACAGGAGAATGGCCGACGTCCACTAGCCTGCTAGTCTAGCATCATTGCTGAGTTACAGGCAAAGAGAGCTGCTATCTCAAAGAAGGTGGCTAGTCTTTTCTATGGATGACACCTGAGGATGCTCCTAGACTTCCACATGCATGTGCACATATGTGCAGGTGCACACCTGCATAGGAATGCACCCACCCACATATGAATATGCACACACACGTACTTACAGTTTAAGAAAGAATGTTACACATAATAACAATTTATTTATTTCATCCAGTTTGAAAAGAGGGCAATCTGTAGAATGCAACCATTGAAATGTGGTATTTGAAAATATAAAAGCATTCGTTATGACAACATAAAACAAACTCATATTCTGAAGTTAGAAGCCTGGTCCCTTTTTCCCTTGGCTACATGGATATTTCCACTTCAGTTAGTTCTAATCTACACTTGGATTTTACTTTAGTAGAATAATTGTATTAATTTCACTTAGATGTATCTGTGACTTGCTTTACACTTTGAATAATTTCAGTTTTTGTTACATTGTACCTATTACCACTGCTCCTCTGAGTGTTCATTCAAGAAGACATATCTTATTTTTGTTTCACTTAAGTGATTGTTAGTTAATCACACAATGGACTATGAATTCATATTTTATATAGAATCTCACAATGCAGCCCAGGCAGGCTTCAAATTTGTGATGATTCTTTTGCCTCAGTCTCTCAATGACTAAGATTGTAGACATGAACTATTATGTTTACCTTACGAATTCTTAAAATATACCTAGTTATATCATGAATTGAGGCTACAGAGTTTACCAGTACAGAAGTGCAGTGGTAGCAAATCAGATAGTTGAGTAGAATTTAGTAATTTATTAGTATATGGTGGCTGCAAATTTAATATAGCTAACAATAGCTAGTAAACAGTAAGTGTTTACTATATGCAGGATGTTTTAACTCTAAATTTGTTGCACTCCAACCACCACACTATGAGGCAAATAATTTGTTCAAGACTTTATTGATGGAGAGATTGTGATTTAGAGAGATAAAGATCTGACCATATTACTCAGATAATGTATGGGAGTTCTTTTTCTACCTGCTCTGGACCTCAGATACTCCAAACATAGAGTTCCTTGCTAAGGAGTAAGTCTCATCAGCATTCTGTTAGCATTTCGGGCAGCTGCTAGCTGTGTACCACAGCTTTCTGTTAGAAGATGCAAAGGGGATGCTCTCTTGGTGAAATGTCGTAGAGAAATGATTTACAGCTAATCCTAACATCCAGGCAGGTGAAACTGTGGTATCTGAGGTCAGTAAAAGCATGGCAAGTTAGATTAGTCAACATTCCATACTTAATCTCCTATATGTCTTATTTCAAATGGAAATGTCATTTTACCAACAGCACAATGCTCATGAGGCTTCTGTGTTGAAGGCAGAATCAAGTACGTACCTAGCATATGCTGGAAGAGATGTGCACAAAGAAGGAATGCTTTTGTCTAATGAGAACCCATGCTACCCCAAGAGAGTCAAACACAAGGCCCACTAAATGGAGAAAACACAATAACACTGACTGTCTTCACCATTATCAAGGTCATTAACGAGATGTAAAAAGCACAACATTCATAAATAGTACACTAGCCTTTGAGAAGACCATAGGAATGCAGTCTCATAAGTAACTTGATGTTTGTTAATTTAATTTGATTGGAAGGAGAAGCAGGCAAATATAAAACATTAAATCACCTTCTCAGGAATGATTTATGTCAGGGAGGAGGAAAGTTGTTCGCTTTTGGTTGCCTTCTGATACTCGCTTCCTTCTTGATCATTAGGGAGACCGGGGCCATCCATCTTCTGCTTGTCAATAGTAATTAATCCTGATATGGAAACCCTGCACTTTTCTTCGTGCAGCTTGAATCCATAGGCGTTCTTGTTCATCGGTTGGTGCATCTGGAATTTGTAATAAAGCTCTTTGGGCATCTGTCCTCTGGGTCAAACAGTCTTATCTAACGACAGTGCCAGATGTCCAAGTTATTACTCTCCTCCAAACTGTATGAATGGCCTTTTATAAAAAGATATGTTCTTTTTGTTAGATGCTTTGTCAGATATTAGAAGTTTTGGAGAATAGTCAACAACTTGCAAAATAAAAGATTGGAACAGTATATGATTACTGGTCACCAGGATGGAATTTGAGTCGTATCCCCGACCTTTGAAGGGGCTGTGACATCCTTGGTTTCCTGAAAGGCCATTAATGACAATGACATAATATTGGCTCCCGGAGACTTAAACCTGATAGGATTATTGCATAGCAGAAGGCTTTAAATAATGAACAAAGACATATTAATCTGTGATGTGTATCTCTGGGCTCTTTCTAGAAGAGTAAGGCCAAATAAGCTGTCAATCACCTGAACAGAACAAAAGTCCTTCAGGAAAAGTTGCTTGTTCTAGAACTTTTAGAAAATGGTATATAGCCTATTTGAGCATCAACAATTGCCTGTTGGCCTATCAATTGCTCTCATCCATTGAGACTATGCCCCAGTTTGCAATAAAGTCAGTCCTGTATAATATACCATGTGTCTCTTCTGAATCCTTTCGATGGCTATAACAAGAACTGGGGAGGCAAGGGGAGTCTAGACTAGGACTGTGGTAACAGCATTGATATTCAAAATTTCCTAAATGACACAAGTTAGCATGCATACTGGCATTTTGTTGTTGTTGTTTTTTGAGACAGAGTTTCTCTGTATAACAGCCTTGGCTGTCTGGAACTCATTTTGTAGACCCCATTGGCCTTGAGCTCACAGATATTCACCTACCTCTGCCCCGAGTGCTGGGATTAAAGGCATGTGCTACAATGCCCAGTTTAGCACACATTGTATTCCAGCTGAGGGAATATTTTCGCACTAAGAGTGTCTGAGATGCTGTTCTAACATATTGAGAACACACAGTTTTGACAGACAGCTCATTTTTTGGCCAATCTAATGTGTCAGTATTTTGGGAAGCATAAGAAACAATTCAAACTGGAACAAGTTCAACCTATTCAGGCAATAGTAATTCTATGTTTTGATTACTGTGTATCAATAACCTGAGAATAATTCCAGAACACTGAGTTTGAAATCAAGAAAAGCAGTGGAGAGAAAAGCTTGAGTAGAAGGTCACTGGTTTCATTGAAAACATCAGAAACTATCCAACCATCAAGTTTCATAAGAGAAATAATTTCCGAGAGGCTATTCTTAGATAAAGTTATTCTTTTAAAAGAATTGCTTAGTTATCATTTTCAAAATGACTGATTCCAAAAATATAATTTCTCATTTTAACCTTGCTGAAATCCAGGTTTCTTATGGAAACATTCAAATACATGTATTCTGGATGCACGTCTTCAAACCTGTATGAATGAGTCATACCTCTTGAAAGATGAGGAAAGATTATGAACCCACTCTCCAGATGGTGCCACTCTGATCAGCAAACTGTTTTGAGAATTTCTTCCTGTAATCTTCTGTAGCGATTTCTCTTGTTTTAATGAGTTTGTTGTTTCCGAAGGCTAGAAGAAGTTCTGAAATAGACCTAATAGTTCAATTGAGTTGTTGGATTGATAGCAATATATAATTTATTTGATGCATCTGCTGCTTTGTATCATTAATAAGTTAGTTTTGAAAACAACATGTGAAATAAATTTTAATCAAGTTTTGAGTTATAGAAACCTTCATCAGAATAAGGAGTTGTATGGATGTTTTTCAAAGATACCTACTAAAAACATGTGTCAGTATGTTTGTTAAATGCTCACTTAACTAAAAATTATTCAATATAGCAAAAACCTATAGTAACTGAACTAAGAGTGTCAAATTTGCACTTTCAAATTTCCCTTATTATAGAACTAGTGATTTCTCACTCAAGGATGATGTCCGACTCCTGGATTATTATATATTTGAAAGCAGCATCTTGTATGCTTGTGGCTACTAAACCAGAACCTGAATCAAAGGAAGTATTTATCAGTGTGTCAGACTGATGCTCAATGGGGAATTACCCATGATGGTAAACTTTGTATTTCATAAAAAATTGTTGAGTACTTTTTACTTCTCAGGAAACTAGGTTTACTCTCTGTTGAAAATCAGTGAGAATATTGCTGCTTCAAAATTATAGGTAGGAAGTGAAACAGTATAATAACACACTTAAAATATTTATGCATTAAAATCTAAAGTGCTTTATAAAAAGGAGTACAATTAAAACACTCTAAACCACACACACTGAGAGGTAATGGTCCCCAAGTGACAGACACATTACAATATTTTTTTTTAAATCAATGAGCTAAAATGTCTGCCATGCAGAAAGTCTAGAACTGCTGATATGCACATCGATATGTTGAGTCTCCAAAGGAGGACGCTGATGTGGACTCAAGAACTGGTATGTTTCAGGACCTGTGGCACCTCTATGGCTCGGTGCCAAGTGCTGGTCCACTTATTGTACTTGGTGTACCCATTTCTCAGAGGGTTGCTTAACCCCTGAATGGCTGGCACCCTGAAATTTCTGGTGACTTGACCCCAGGTAAAAGACCTACCTTATTTTATTCCTGTTAGTGTGCACGCTCCATTCTAGGGTTGGGACAGGAGTTTAAGACTGGGCTGCGGAGCACTTCCAAACCCCTTAGAAACCAGTCTCACTCGAATACTAAACTGGGTAAAGATGCAACGACAACAAAACCAAAGATCAATATTCCTGCTGAACACAGATGCAAAATTCCCCAATAAAATAATCACAAATCAAATGCAGGTATTATAGACCTCAGAATCACACCTTATCAATAAGTTGAGCAAAGTGATAGGAGAAAAACTCAGGTTACAAAAATCACTAACCTTTCTGTACAATTAATGCACTGAGAAAAATATCATGGGCACACTACCATTTACAAAAGCTTCAAAGAAAAGAAAGCAACCCAGGAATTAACCTAAGCAAAGAGGCAAACTACCTCTACAATGAAGACTGGAGATGTCCAAAGAAAGAACTTGAGGGAGGCATTAGAAGATGGAAAGCTCTCCCATGGTCATGGATTGGTAAAATTAATGTGGAGATGTTGTTCGACCAAAATCAATGTACATATTTAGTACAATCCAAAGTTCCAGGACCCTCTTCACAGATAAAGTTTGAATGGAATATTTTCAATTGCCTGGCTATCCATACTTCAATCTAGTATTGCCCTTGTTCAAAATTTGTGGGTCTGTTTCTCTCTTCATAACAATGTGCTACCTTTTGCACCTGAAAGTACTCTTAATTACATGGACCAATAAATCACCCTTGGTTGTCATATTCTACAAGGTATCTAGATCAGATTTAACAGCTAGAACAACCTATATGGTCAATATACTAATTTACATGTTAAAACCAGTATACTTTAATTTTTTTCATAAAATCACACATTTCTTCACTATAAATACAGTGATTTAACTAGCCTGGGATCATAGAGGCTCACAGAGACTGAACTGGCAACCAGGAAAGCTGCATGGGATTGACCTAGGCCCTTTGCCTACATGTTACAGTTGTGTTGCTTAGTCTTCTTGTGGTACTTCTAACAGTGGGAACAGGGGCTGTCTCTGACTCTTTTGCTGGCTTTTGGGACCCTTCCCCACTCCTGGGTTGCCTTATTCAGCCTTCAACTTAATATGTCATGCTTGGTTGATATCCATGGGAAGCCTGCTGTCTTCTGAGTAGAAACAGAGGAGGAGTGGATGGGGGGATAGAGAGGAGGTGCGGGGGAAGGAGGAGAGAAAGGAGGGGAAACTATAATTGGGTTGTAAAATAAAAATATATTAAAAATAAATACAGTGATTTATTTGTAGAAAATTTGGAAAATAAAGTTATTAAGAAAAGCATTAAAATTAAAGTAGTTCTAATTATAAAAATGGCTATTGATGTTTTCTTGCATATTTTTATAGTGTTCTTGGTATATATGCAACTTTTAAAGAAAATTATGTCATATTATAGACATAATTTTTATATCTCTTGATTATATCTAGTTATATTATAATTTTTGTTTATTGTTATATCTTAATTGTATTCTGTAATGTCAGGGATGCAACCTAGAGCCATAAGCAAGCCACCTTTTTCCCATCTAGGTCTTGGAGCATCTATTTCATGGTCTCTTGTTATTTCCACCTCACCAACTAAAAGATACAGGTACCAGAAATTATAATAAATTTATAATTCCACTATCACAACATTCTGCTGACACTTTCTAAGTTCTACCATATATTATGGATAGTTGTGTGCTATGTTTCATATCAGTCAGCTAACTTAATCTTCACAGAAACTCTTCGTCAAATGTTCTATTTCCTCCCCATTTCACTGATGAAGACACTGGGCAGGCAGATATTATATATTTTGCTAAGGTCATACTGACTGGATTGAGAAACCCAGGCTCTGATGGCTAGGAAAAAAGGGAAAAGGGGGAGTGAACATCTGTCATCCCCATGTTTTGCTCTTTACTCTTATGCTCTTATGTTAGACGCAGATATGCGTGGTTTAAGACCATTTCTCTTAAAATGACAGCTATACCTGTCTTCTCTCTGGTACTCTAGCAAGCTGTCACAACACAAAATACACTTTATGCATGTTTATGGGACAAATGAATGATCTCAATAACTTTCAGTGGCTTTGGGTTCTTCATTCCTTTTTTTGTCTTATTTATTTACATGCTTGTTTTCAACTGCTTTGAAGAATTATTGAAAAGCATCTGGATTTTTCTCACTGTGAGGAGAATTGTCATGGTTAATATGCCCACAGATAGAAAGGGGGAAGATGATGTGCTTGGCTAGCTGGGATGGGTGATCAGAGTACCATTGCACCCTTCCTGGCTTAGCAGGGAACAAGATGCAGGAATGTGTGCTGGTTTGCATGGGCAGAAGGGAGAGAAATGCAACGAGGATAGCTAGGTTCTCACTGTACCTAGAAAGAGCCAGAATATTCTACTTGTAATTCACTAAAAAAAAAAACATGCAGTGAAAAAAAAATTCAGGGCTGCTTGTCAGTAATTCACATAGTTTCTGTTGTCTATAACTATTATCATAAACATTGGGACTGATTGGGTGAAAAACTGACATACAGAGTGTTGCTCATAGTTTATCCTCAGATTATCTCTGGAGTTTATTATACACATACTGAAATATGTAATTCATAAATTTCTTTCTTCTTACTGCATGTGCATGTGTGCATGTGTGTGTGTATGTGCATGTGTGTATCGGTGTCTGTCTAGGTTAGAAAACAATGTTGTGGAGTCACTTTTCTTCTGCTTTTAGGTGGGTTCCAGGGATGGGATTGGAGTTGCCAGAGTTGTGGAACTTGTTCTTTTAACCTCTGAGCCACCTTGCTGGTCCTCACTCTTAAGGTGCTGTTTCTATAAGACCCTATGCAACACTGTATTCATTAATCACTCCTGGATCCAGAAAAGAGTCTCTGGTTGTATGCTACCCAAGGTGACAACACCGATGGAGCTGTGCAAATCATTATGAAGTATGTTATTCAAATGATTTGCAAGACTATCACTACGCTTAGAGAAAAAGTGAGAGGTCATTCATGCTCCTGTATAGCTTCTGAACTAACCATGGACAGGTGTTAGGACTACAACTTAGTTACAGTCTTTGTAGTTGCTTAAAGCTGATTGGATTGTTAATTTTATGGTCACTCACATTTTCATAACTTTTTTCATTTTTTGGGTTCTGTGATAGCTTTTGAACCATTCACAATGTTTTCAATCTTTTTTTAAAAAAGTAAAACCCTGAAATTCATAAACATATACACACATAAATTATTTTTTATGATTTGATCTCAATCAATTCACTTAAACTCGGCATGCCATCTTCCATTTGCAAATGAAAAGATGGTTTTGACTCAATTTCAGAATAGTCAGCAAAAATGATTAATTGAACCTTATAGTGTGCTTAAAACATATACAGTTTTTCAGGAGCTAGGACAAATGAATAACAAATTCTAAAAAATGTTTAAATATATTTGAATGAAAACTACAGATTGTGAACAGGGGCTCAACAATGCTGAACAAGGCTGAGCAAACATTTTTGGCAGGGAGGTTTTATTAGTTTAAGTAAAGCCCATCTAATTATGTAGATCTATTGGATTAGTGATGGATCCACTTCATTTCCATCCCTGTCTAATCATGGGGAGCTTGTCACAATAATCATGACCTCTTCCTGTTGTTGTGCTTAGGCATAGACCCACCTTTAATGAATTGTGATGATAGATAGTTCCCTTGATTAATCACTAAACAAACAAACAAACAAATTTATCACTGAGGGTGGGCAAAGAATTAAATGTAGCTTGAAATCCTCTAAGAGCAGCATTACCATTGAAAAAGTGTTTATGGACTATTTAACGTGTGCTTCTCTGGTTTTAATAGCTTACAGCGTTTCATTTTGTTCAGCAGTGTTAGCTTAGAATGTGTGTTAGCATAGTTAGTAGTCTGTGCTAACATCTACCTAACAATAGCTTTACCATTGTGTAAGGGATCAGTGGAGTTATGTGAATGCTCTTCATTCCTTTTCTGTCTTTGGAAAGAGAAAGTAAGACCAGAAAGCCGGCAAAGTTCTATTAGATAGGCATTTGTATTTCATGAGTATCTTACCCACTCACAACAATTCAGATTTATTTATTAGGTTTGATTTTACATATTCATTCATTTTAATTGTTTCTTCACAATTTTTAAAGTAACATTTTTCATTTATTTTACATACAGACCAGTTTCCCCTCCCTCCTTTCCTCCATTGTTTCCTCACAAATATTAATGAGAACATTTCACTTTGGAAACATTCCAAGTTTTGATTTTTGAGCATATATATCTTCAACATCTCAGAGGTAATCGTCAAAGATTTCTCTCATACCAAAATTTGAGGGGAAGTTTCTGAGCTCAGGTTATCTCCAAAAATCTGATTTGAGGTGTGACAGTAGGGGAAGGGCCTTTCTTCCTCTCTTCTCTCTTTCTCTCTCGCACTTCATCTCTTCCTCTCTTCTTCCTCACGGCTAAAGATCTTTGTCAACTTTAATAGGTTAATTTGACAGGAAAGAGAAATATCACTCTAACAGGAGAACAGAAGCAACATTTACAAATACTTTGATTATCTTTCACTTTGTCTCTTCTTGCATTTTTAGGAAGTTGAATGGGTGCTGCTTAGATGAGCATGTGTCCACTGTAATCACAAGCTGGTAAACCATTCTCCATCAAGTCTGTGGTGGTAACTACACTTTCTATGGAAAGGAACATGTTATTATACTGCAGGAGAATGTGAGCATTGTTGATGCATTAATTTAAGTAGTCTATCAAAACAATTCTGGAGTCAGATTTTGGGGTAAGAAGTTGAAGGATCAGAGAAGCAGAGAAGACACCAGTACTCTCCTATCTGCTCCATTTCTTCCTCCTAAAAGGGTCAAGATAGATCCCTCTCCATCCCACTTTACTACTTCCTGTCCTATCTGTCTACAGTCCTTCAAAACCTCTGTGGTTAATTTTGGTTGGCTAGTGGCTAGCTCTGCTCTCTGACTCCAAGCAAACTTTATTTTTCAGAACACAATCAAAATATCACACAATGCCTTGTGTTGAAAAAATGTGGGTTAAAATTTTAGCTCTGTATTCATGGAAAATTAACTTTAATTTGCTTGAAAATTTTATTACACCCACTTGAATTTGTTTTTCATTTGTATTATGGGGATAGTAGTATATACCTCATAGGGTTGTTGTTGAGTATTAATTATGCTCTCTTCATGGATTCTGTGTTTTTGGTAAATACGTGGTTGCTACTGCTCCTCCAAACCCAGCTGAGATGATTTATAATATACTCAGAAATCTGAACACATTTGAGATATATCTATCCAAATAATAAGAAGAATAAAATTAAGGTTAATCAATGATGAATAATACTGATTATGGTGGACTTCAGTGTATTTACTGTTCACATTCCTGATGGATAATATAGCAATGAAAAATTATAGTATTGTCAGTATTTAAGGCAAGAAAATAAGATTTATAAACTTTTTACTGGAATAATATTTTAAAAGTAAAATATTAAGAACCTTTAGTTTATTGTTATCTCTCATTATTTCAAACTTTTAAATATAAAGCATGCAAAGGTGGATCAGGAGGGGTGCTTCTTGGGAAGAGTTGGAGGGGGTAGTGATTATGATCAAAATGCTTTGTGTGAAATTTCCAAAGAACTACTAAAAAACTGCTGGTAATAAATTCAGTGTTTGTCCTTTGTTATACAGAAGCTTTTCAGTCTTATGAAGCCCCATGAATTAATTGTTGTTCTTAGTGCTTGTGTTATCGGTGTTCAGTTCAGAGAATCAGTTCTCTGACAGTGAGTTCAAGACTGTTTCCTATGTTCTTGTCTACCAAATTCAGTGCATTTGGTTTTATATTGAGATCTTTGTTCCATCCAGAGTTGAGTTTTATGCAGGGTAATAAGTATGGATTTACTTGGATTCTTCTATGTACAGCTGTCTTGTTTGACCAGCACCATTCTTTGAAGATGCTGCCTTTTTTTGTGTGTGTTTCTTTATCAAAACTCAGAAGTCATAGGTGTATAGGTTTATGTCTGGGTCTTCAGTTCAATTCAGTTGATTAATGTGTAGTACAATTTGAGGCCAGGGATGGTGATACCTTCAGCTTTTTTTTTTTGTGTTGGAATTTTGTTTGGGATTGGGTAAAATCTGTGACTGCTTTTGGAAGGATTACCATTTTCACTATATTAATCCCACCAATCCATGAGCATGGGAGATCTCTACATATTCAGATAACTTCATCAATTATTTCTTTCATGACTTAAAGTTTTTATTATACAAGTCTTTAGTTTCTTGGTTAGAATTATCCCAAGATATTTTATTTTATTTGTTTTTTGAGGCTATTGTGAAAGGAATTATTTCCCTGATTTTTTCCCAGTCTGTCATTTATATCTAGGAGGGCTACTGATTTTTGAGTATTAATTTTGTACCTTGCTACATTGCTTCAAGTGTATATCAGGTTTAAGAGATTCCTGGTGGATTTTCAGGGTCACATATATGCAATCATATCATCTGCACATAATATTCTTTGACTTCCTCCCTTGCCATCTGTATTTCCCTGATGTCCTTCAGTTCTATTGCTCTAGCTAAGACTTAAAATAATATATGAGTAGGCATGGAGGGGGTGAAAAACCTTGTCTTGATCCTGATTTAGTGGAAATGCTTTGCGTTTCTCTCCATTTCCATTGACAGTGCCTGTGAGCTTCCTGTAAATTGCCTTTGTTATATTGAAGCATATTCCCAAATTCTCCAAGTGTAAGAGGATAATTCTCTCCTAAAATTTGTTCTCTGACTTCTATACAAGTGTCAAGTTATATATATATCCCATAAACAAATGAATGAATGAATAAATATAAAAATATTTTAAACTCAAAAGCCAGTTAGAAGGCAATGAAATGTCACATTTCCTTTTTTCCCCACATATTTTTGTGTGCCATCATTATTCACAAAACGCCCAACCTCCCCAAACCCCAAGACCAAACAACCTGTTCTCAACATGCTCTGAATTTTGTGTCTTTCCTGTCTCTTACTATTCCCAATTACTACCTCATTTTCAAATTCTGACTGTCCAGAATGCTTCTGCCTTGAAACAATGACCCCACAGCTTCTCTCTGTGCGAAGAATTATTTCTTTCCATGGTTTCAAGATGTTACATCATATTTTCTAGAGGCTTATGCTGGCGATAGATGTTTTACTGACTGTTTCCTTTATTTGTAGGGAAACTTCAATTCCTCTGGAAGCATTCAGGACTACTTTTTTTTTAATCTTTGGCACACTCTATTTTACATGGTGTCTCTTAATGTATTTCTTCATCTACCATGATGAGCACTGAACACTGTTTTGATGATTCTGAGAATTCTGCCATCCAGTCCTGATAATTTCTCATCTTTCTTCTGATGTGCCTCATATCTCTGCCCACTCTGCTGTAATCGTATCAGTAGGTGGT
>LOJH01011574.1:0-20053 GCA_001685095.1 Ellobius talpinus
AGAATTCAACAACAATTCTACCCCCAGAAAGCCTAAAAACTTATGGAAACTGAACGGTCAGCTACTGAACCACCCCTGGGTCAAGGAAGAAATAAAGACAGAAATTAAATTAAATAAACTTGTTATTTAACAGGGATGCAATGCACCTATTAGACACCAGAGACTGGCAAATCAAAACTCTAGGATCAAGAATGGGTTACTTCTTTTGTATTTGTATTTGTTTGCCAATAGATTGATCACCAAACATTACATGTTTCTATCATTTCTCTTGGTTGTATCCTGAAACTTGATGATAAAACTGTACTTCTGAAAATACCTCGTAAGACATGGAGAAATCAAACTGGTACTAGTGCTGGAAGGCGTTGTGCGTACTACCAAAGGGGAAAATGTATCAACAGTCTCAAACAACTGTGAACCCCATGAGTTAAAATATCAACTTCCCTGACAAAATATGTCTAGTGGTGTAATAGTGGCACAAATGGTACGGGAATTACCAAACTCTGTGAGAAGGAACTGATATTTGGCACTGTTGTTATAGACAGAAATCCGTGGCTATTTCTGTAGTTCTGGTAGTTCACAGGCTAGGGCAGAATCTACTTGCATAATTCAACTAAATGGATAGGCTATTAATCCAACATCTAATGACTTATCAGTATACCCACTTAGTAGTTTTTCTCTCAATGCTTATTCACTGTTTTTACAGCAGCTCATTTCTCTTCTAGGACTTTCCTGTCAGAAAAAAAAATATTTTCATTGGGTCTTACAGGAGATTCCAGTAATTCATTGTTTTTGTTTGTTGCTTGCTTACTTGGTTGAGACCATCTCATGCAGCCCAGGCTGATTTAAAATTCTCTAATCCTTAATTTCTTTAATTACTTCTCTACTCTCTAAACCTTAACCATGATTACATAGGACTTCTCATCCTTCTGCCTTTAGCTCTCTAATTCTAACACTAAAAGTAAGCACCAATATGCCAGGTTTATGAGATACTGGTGATAGAACCCAGGTCTTCCTGCATGCAAGGGAAACACTCTACTGAGTAATTCTCCAGCCTACTTGCATTAACTTTTCCCTGGAATGTTTCCACAGAGATCTGTACTCTGAGATTAATAAAGTCTCTCACAACACCATGCTATGTTCATCCACATCCACTTACATTTTTATGACCTAGTTCCTATTCAAAAAATCATCCTCAAGTCTAATTCTCCAGTTTGAATAAAGTATGAAAGTATGAACAGATCTTTACCACTATACTCATTAACATTCTTAAATGGTTTTGAGGAGCTTTTCACCTTTATCATAGTGACGAATGAACCCAGATATTTTAGTAGACTGAGACAGAATTATTTTAAGAGTATTTTTGTCATATCAAAAAGGATGCTATTTTTTCAGATTGTAATTTAACGTCATCTAAAATCCATTATACCACATGTTTTCTTCACACCATTCCAATTCTTTACTCTTTTTGAAAAACAATTAAATTCTAAAGAATCTACCTCCCCCAAGAACAATGATCCTGTGTTTTTAGGTGGATAGATTTCTGTTTAAGATAGGGCTAGGCAAACTTTTCTGAAAATTACTGAACACTAAATATTTTAGCTACCGAAATCTGCCACTGTAGCAGTCATGAGTGGTTATAACTGTGCTCCTGTCAAACTATTTATGGTCACAGATTTTTCATGCAATTGTCACAACTTTTGAAATATTATTCCTTCTACCTCAACCTAAACAGTTAAGAATTCAAAAATATTCTAGTTTGCACGGTACATAGGAAAGACTGACAGGCCAAAATATAGGCTGTAAACTGTTAGCAACATTGGAAGAATGGCTTCTGTTGTTAAAGACAAGTTAATTCTGGACATGCAACAAAAGTTACGCAGCAGATCCAAAGAATTTTCAGTTTAGTAGATTATAAAATATTTTCCTTTCATAAATAATCAAAATGTGAAAGTGGGGCTGGATATCAAATTTTGTATTCTGTTTCAGATTACTCTGAGAAGACAAGACACCTGAGGTTGCAGCCATCCTGTTCAAAGGGAAGCCAGCCTCAAGTTGAAGCTGATATTCTAAAAAAGAAAAAAAATGCAAAGAACTTACTTCTTAGATGTTGTGATAAGCAACTGAATTATTTAACATATCAAATGGTTCTTCTGTGGACATTTTTTAATCCTAACAGACTATTGATACTTGACTGTGCCGAGTTGTTTTATGCCCCCACCCCCAGGTTATGTGCAACTAAATCTATTATTATATATCCTCTCTCTGTGTCTCTGTCTCTGTCTCTCTCTCTCTCTCCCACATACTCTCTCAGCTCATTTCATTTTAGGATAATACCAAAGAAAAGAGAAAAGAAGTTTAAAAAATTCAAATTTTTGATAACACTATGAATCTTGAATCTTCCTCAGAAAATTAATCAGTTACACTAAATTGGTTGTAAGAAAATTACTTAAGTTTATTCCTACCAGGACAAGATGAATATCTACTGAAAAATCATTCTCAACCTCTCTTTGTATTTAAAAATGCTAGAAGAGAAAATGGCACAAATTAAATCATAGTATTAGCAAAGGGAGCTCACCTTTTTAAATCAAATTTGCTTTTATCAGTATTTCCTAATATCATTCTTCTTTTTTCCCTATTTTGAAATCCAGCCTTGCAAATAGGTTGAGCTTTCCCTCTTCTGTGTGCAGAAATACATAGACCTGCAGAATTTCAAGGATCTTTTAATATATAAATAAGCCCCTGGATGACCCTCTATGTAAATGTAATAAAAACACTACAGCATATAAATGACTGCAATCCAGGGACTTGACTTGTCAAGTCAACAGACAACTGCTTCTTTAAACACAGTGTCTTTGCAAATGTTTCTAAAATGATCTTTAAATTTTAGAAGGTTTGTTTCATGAGAAAAATATCTCCACACTTGTGACTTTAAGAAGACTTAGCTTATAATTTTAGACTATCTGTATAGTCCTTAGAAATGACATTAGAATATGATTAAATGAGTAAAAGTGAAATATAAAGAGAATGCTGTTTTTTTTTAAAAAGAAGATAATCCATGCGATAGTAACTGACAGAGATCTGAAGAATAAAATGAGGATTATTATAAAGAAATAAAATTTCTAAATTGTCAAGGCCTTCTGGGTTTTTGAATCTTGTTACAGCTGCAAAATGTACTATCAATTCACATATAGAACATAAAATTGTGCGTATATGGATTATGGCAATTTGATGTAGAAAATACTTAAATGGTGTAAGTCATATTCAAAAGTTGATATAGGCATGACTAATCTTACAGTTTTCAGAAGAGAATTTGAGATTTAACTATGTCCTTAAGAAAATAGAAACTACTACTGAGGCAGTATAGTTGTGGAGGAGATAAAAATGAGATTATTCATAATAGAGAGAATGAAAATTAATAAAGCTGACAGTGAAAGTAGAGGACTCTTATAGTAGAAGAGATCATTTTAATGGGTAGCTTGGTCCATTGAGGGTTGTTGCACACCTGACAGAATTGCTTCAATAAATATATTTGAGAAAAACCTTGAGACTTTCAAGAATGGAGGGAGATTATGAAAGCATTACTTTAGAAGGCTTCTGCCTTTGTGGTGAAAAGAAATTGAAGGAGAAAGACTGGATAATGAAAAAAAAAGTGACCTCAGTAATACATACACTACACATTCCTTTAAAATTGTACAGGGCTGAGCTTCAGTTTGATTGTCTGACTACTGAGTTACAAAGTTTCACATCAACTCACACTAGCAAAAATCTCAAAGAACTTAAAATATGAATTCCACAAAAGGGGAAGTGTTCTAGTGTAGAAATGATCATCCTGAAATCAGGGCAAATTACCTCTACCACTCACATTTACATGGGAATGGTATGAATGGGGAAGTAAGCAAAATTTCAGCCTCTGTTCTTTAGCAACCTGGAAAAATATTAAAGTATATGAGGAAGAATTTTTAACTTCTTGCAGCAGATTCAGTGTTTGAAACGTCAGATTTTTTTTACATTTTTTATTGATATTTATTGAGCTCTACATTTTTTCCTGCTCCCCTCCCTGCCTCTCTGCTCCCCCCCTTCAATCCTCCCACAAGGTCCCCATGCTCCCAATTTACTAAGGAGATCTTGTCTTGTCTTTTTCTACTTTCTACTTCCAATGTAGATTAGATCTGTGTAAGTCTCTCTTAGTGTCCTCATTGTTGTCTAAGATCTCTGGGATTGTGGTTTGTAGGATGGCTGAAAAGTCAGATTTAAAACTAATGGGAGCTCACCAACTTCAGCAGGACTGGGAAGGAACAAGCATAGGACCAAACTAGTCCCTCTGAATGTGGTTGACAGTTGCATGGCTGGGGCAGACTGAGGGTCCACAGGAAGTGGCATCAGGATTTAATCCCTACTGTATGTACTGGCTTTTGGGATCCTATTCTTTTGGGATGTTTACCTTGCTCAGCCTAGATATAGTAGGGAGGGCCTTGGACCTTCCACAAGGCAANAAACTAGTCCCTCTGAATGTGGTTGACAGTTGCATGGCTGGGGCAGACTGAGGGTCCACAGGAAGTGGCATCAGGATTTAATCCCTACTGTATGTACTGGCTTTTGGGATCCTATTCTTTTGGGATGTTTACCTTGCTCAGCCTAGATATAGTAGGGAGGGCCTTGGACCTTCCACAAGGCAATGTGCCTTACCCTCTCTGAGGATTAGATGGGGGTGGGGTGGGAAGGTGTGTGGAGGGAATGGGAGGAGGGGAGGGAGTGGGAACTTGGATTGGTATTTTAAAAAAAACTAATAAATTTAATAAATGACACAGATAAAAAATAAATAAAACAAAAAATAAAGTGCAATATCTTCTGTTGGAGAGTTAGTTTACTGTTATTATTTCATTCAATCTTTATTGAAATGGCCTTCTGCGAGCTCCATTTTCCTAAGCAGCATGATAAAACCCAATAAGTAAACACTGTGATGACCACATGAGTTAAAGAGTGTAGGATAACTGAAAACTGTCTCTGTCCCTCAATCAGTGCTGGTGCCATATAACAAGATGTTCAGTACAAAAGCCTATTTTCCCTTTATTGATATTTTTTCTGTATTCATATATGGCCTGGCTTTATTTTCCCAGCACTGCTCCTAAACATAACTCAGTGTATTTCTTTCTATATCCGTGTCATTTTCATTTCTAATTTGTACACCCTGAAATATTTTATTAGGTTCTCCCTTTTTGTCCTATCATATCTAATTCTTCATGACACATGTTTACTGAAATTTTAAGATACAAGTATATTTCTGTCATTCCTCACTTGAAATTCTTTTTCAACTCCATATTCTTGGAATATATTGCAAACTGTTTTTGTTTCTAATTAGTGTTCTTTAAACCTTCTGGTTTATCGGAATCCTCTTTATTTCTTCAATATACTGTGTGGGAGGTCTTGTCTATGTGTTGCTTTTTTGTTAATGAATAAAGAACTGCTTTGAGCCTATGGTAAGGGCAGACAGAACTTGGTGGGAAAAGGTAGGCTATATGCTGGGAGAAAGTGGGTAGAGTCAGAGAGAAGCCATGGAGTCGCAGGAGACAGACTCTGCAAGCTTTACCCAGTAAGCCACAGCCACGTGGTGCTGTACAAATTAATAAAAATGGGTTAAATTAATATGAGTTAGCCAATAAAAAGCTAGAGCAAATGGGCTAAGCAATGATTTAATTATACAGTTTCTGTGTGATTATTTTGGGTCTCAGCTAGCTGGGTGGCTGGGAACCAACAAGCAGCCTTCTTCAAACAAATATCACTAGTCTTCATATTTTAAATGGTTCAACTTGGTATGTCCTCTTACCTTTATAATAGAGTTCCCTCTGCTCACAACATATAACCTTGGATTTGTGTATTTATAATGTCATCTAGAAATTTACTTTCAATTTTGCCTACTCAGAAAGACATTGTAGGTTACTTACTATGCCTAGTCACTCCACGACAAAAACAGAATTCAATTTCTTCACTGTATCTTTATTAGTTATGTTCTTGTATGCACAAGTGTTTCTCTTACTGTCTGTTTCACCTAGACAAATGTTAACTTTTATCGTAGAGACATACACAGTTAACATAGTAACATTTCCCTGAAATTCTACTGATCAAATATTTGTTAAGGCATGTATGCAGGAATGAATGGGTCAGCTGACCCAGGAGGGTGGGGACACTTAAGGATGTAAACCCACTATCTGGGGAGACCCCTGTGATGTTGAACTTCCTGACAGATCCTTAACACATAGTAGAGTCCCATTCCTGCAGCAGGAAATTGATCCATTTCTGTGTTGCTGTTTGAATGGTTTGCAGTTACTTTCACAGAAGCCTTAATACAATGAGTTGAGGCCGTTTCACCATCTGCTTGCTCTTTCTTGTATGCTTTGTGGGTGGAGAAATTAGAGATTTCCCTTTTTCACTTTTTATTAGCCTTAGCAGCCCTGTTTGATGTATGACCAAACAATGCCCTCTGCTGTTTGTACCTAAAATAACATGGCTGCCTCAAAATTTCTTACAGGAAGCAGATTGTTTCCATGGTTTGCTTCACAAGACAGCTGCCTGCACTTCAGAACTGGGGAGAGACGTTCACTGCACTGGCTCCAGCCATAGTTCTTTTCTTTCTTTTCAAACTTTTTCTTTTTAAAAACAGAGAATAAGAAATTATACAGCCGGTAAGTCAGGGCTTCTGTAAGTGCCCTTTAAAGGGCATGGCCCCTTAATCATTACATAATGTGCTTCATGGACCCATGAATAGCATTTTTCTTAAAATCCATGAAAGAATATGGTTCCTGTGAGCTACCACCACAATGCAGAGAAACACATTAGAGCAGTGAGCAGGCTAAGAAGGCAGTCACAGCTTCAACTCTTTCTTAGCCAGAAAAAGTCAAACTTATCTTAGTCCCAAAAGACACCTAGAATCGTCATCTCTTGACAAAACAAAATACAAAATTAATTTTCTTTTGGTTTCTCTGTTTGCTTACTTTCTTATGATGCAAGTGGAAGGCACATACCTGGCATGAGGCTTCTGGCTGTGTGTGAATCCTTTTGATGCTCTCCACTTTTTGAGATTGATTATTTATGAAAAAAAATGAAATATAAATGATTGAGCTGTTTCTCAAATTATATGGAAGGATTTGCGATGTCCAGGACTATGTTTATATTTTTATAACAACTATTTGTTTAGGAAAATGCTCAGTCAAAGTGGGAGGAGGACCTTAGAGCATCAAGTTCCAAATTCTTCTCCGTGTTTTATTCTTTCTGGTTAGGCAGTCAGAATACTTCAGCTCTCAGAAACAAGTCTGCTTCGTAGAATGCAAGCAGCATTCTTTGTGCTTATACAGTAACATCTGGGGCCTCAATACCCTGCAATTCCTACGCTTCTTTTTTTTTTTCTTCAGGTTCACAGGACACCAAATGATTAATGCATGTTTCCCCTTATTTCTAAAATTTCTATTTTCTTTTCATATTTCAGCATAGAATTGTCCACAGTAGCATTTTTTGTTAAAAGTAACTTAACATCAGATAAGGAGCTAGACAACCAGTGTACAAATACATCTATTTGAGGAGTACTTCTTTAGACCTTTACTACACACACCCACTAGATGCCAGTACCAATCCCCAAAACTACAGTGTCTTCCAGTACTTGCAGACAATTTCTGGGGGGAGGTCCAAAATTATCATTGTGATAATCAATTGCTTAGCAGGGCATGGAAGGTACTCAGTGCTACAGTGTCGTATTATTGCCCAAGACTTGTCTGTTAGGAATGCTGCACAATGCCAGTGGCACTGTCCATTCAGTCTAAACATACCCTCCAACCTTTCATTTTTAGATCTTTTGTTTTTTCTTTTAGTTTTGGATTTCTCACTCCGATTAGTCTATTAAATTATGCCCAACCAGAACCAATTTTCAATAACTATTTCTATTCCCTCATCAGTTTTACTAATCCATCCTTCCCTTAATTGTCAGTAAAGTCAAGCTTAAACTTGTTAAATCTATTTATGAATGTCAATGTTTGTCCAGGTGGCCATCCTATTTATTCACAAGCTTCTTAAAGATTAGGACTGGATTCTATCTTAGCATCTAGTAAATATTTGTTAAATTGAATTATTGAGTATTACACTTTTAATCCTCTGTTGGGAGCCATGTGGATAAAGTAGTTTATAACACTTGATTAATAAAATTGGTTAATAAAACTATTGTGAATCAAAGTGTCACAATTTATTGACTTTACCAGTGAAAATGGTAAAGAATAGAGTGAATGATGACTTCTTACCATTCCTTTAAGAAAAATAAATAAAACATAAGTGAAGACTGTGAAGAAATGAAATGGAAAATGAGCATTTAAATAGGTGATTGAAAACAATGTACCCCAGCTCCACCAAATGCCTTGCTCAAGCTGCAAAGCCAATGCCAGATTAAGCCGGACAGTCGTGGTGCACGCCTTTAATCCTAGCACTAGGGAGGCAGAGGTAGTCGGATCTCTGTGAGTTCAAGGCCAGCCTGGTCTACAATAGCTACTTCCAGGACAGGCTCCAAAGCTACAGAAAAACCCTGTCTCCAAAAACAAAACAAAACAAAAAAAGAAGGCCAGGTTAAACATCCACCAACAGACCACCAACACTCCCCTCAGTGCCCTCGGAACCTACCCACAAAACCCTCTTATCCTGGTTAACATATCCAGCCCACTTCCCTATTAGAAGCCCCCAGCTCTACCAGAGGTCACACTGCCCACCAGAATTCCAGGAAGCTAGTTGCAAACAGACTGTTTCCACTTTCTTAGTGTTTGCTCAGCTGACCCACAACCGACCCTCTCCTACCCATTACCTGTCACCTTATCCCAGCCCCCAGTCCAGTGGAGGCACAACTGCAGGTAGCCTGCCCTGTACCAGAATTTTCCCCATTTAGTATCTATCCCACTAATCCATTACCATATCCAGGCTCGTATTTCCAGCTGAGGATCCCTAGCAGGAACAGAAACCATGTACACAGTCATAACTCTAGTCTCCAACTTGGGTAGAGACCCCCTACTCAACTTTAGGCCACTCTACCAAAAAGACCAGAGAGGAAACAGAAACCAAAGGGGAAACAAAAAAAGAAGAAATAAGCAAAACCCCACCCATCCAACAAAGACAAGCTCAGAGATGAGCACCTTTGAGTATAATTATTCCCCAAACTATTCCACAAAATAGAAACATAAGGAACATTGCTCAATTCATTTTATTAGGCCATAGTTATACTGATACCCAAATCACACAAAGATTCAACAAAGAAACAGACATATAGATGAATTTCCCTCATGAACATAGATGCAAAAATACTCAACAAAATTCTTGCAAACCTAATCCAAGAACATATCAAGATCATCTACCATGATCAAGTAGGCTTTATTACAGAGATTCAGGGATGGTCCAACATAAAAAATAAGTCAACATAATCCACCATATAAACAAGCTGAAAGAAAAATAGAATATATGAGCATTCATTAACTTCTGAAAACCTTTGAAAAAGTCTAACACACACCATGATAAAAATCTTGAAGAAATCAGGGATAAAACTGGCATAACATAATAAAGACAATTTACATCAAGCCTATAATCAACACCAAATTAAATGGAGAGAAACTCAAAGAAATTCCAATAAAATCAGTAATAAGACAAGACTGTCTACTCTTTCCCTATATACTCAACATAGCAATTGAAGTTTTAGGTTTAAAAAAATACCACTGAAGGAAATCAAGTGGAAACAGATTGGAAATGACATATTTAAAATATTGGGTTTTTAAAAAATTGATATGCTCTGCATAAATAACCCTAAAAATTCCACCAGAGAATTCTTACAGCTGAAAATCATCAGCAATATTTTTAGATACAATATCAATCAAAAATCAGTAACCATTCTATATACAAATGACAAATGGACTGAGAAAGAAATCATGAAACAGCACCCTTCACAATATCCACAAACAATATAAAACATTTAGGGGTAACTCTAACAAAATAAGTGAAAAACTTGTAGGACAAAAACTTCATGACTTTAAAGAAAAAAACTGAGGAAGATATCAAAAGATGGAAAGATCTTCCATGTTCATGGATTGGTAGGATGAACATAGTAAAACTGACCATCTCCTACCAAGAGCAATTTACAAACAATGCTATTCCAACACAAATCTTTACAGACCTTGAATGGACAGTACTCAACTTCATAAGGAAAAACAAAACAAAACAAAAACTCAAACAATCCTGTACAATAAAAGAACCTCTAGATATATCACCACCTCTATTTTAAGCTCCACTGTAGAGCTATAATGATAAAATAGCATGGTGCTGGCATAAAACCAGACAGGTGGATCAGTGGAATCAAATTGAAGACTCAGATATAAATCCACAAACCTATGGACTTCTGATTTTTGATAAAGAATCCATAGATACACAATGGAAAAAAAAGAAAACCCCTTCAATAAATTGTGCTCATTAACTGGATGTCAGCATGTAGAAGAGAGAAAATTTATCCATATCTATCATACTGCACAAAACTCAAGTTCAAGTGGATCAAAGATTTCAATACAAAACCAGACACACTGAACCTAATAGAAGAAAAGGTGGTAAACACCTTTGAAAATGTTGGCACAGGATACAACTTCCTGAACAGAACACTGAACAGCACACGCACACACACACACACACACACACACACACACACACACACACACACAAATGGGGCCTTATGAAACTGAAAAGATTCTGTAAATTGGTAGGGGAACAGAGTAGACTTTGTTGGGTGGATTGGGATCAGGTGGAGATGGGAACAGGAAAGATCAGACTGGGGGTGGGAGAAACAGAGGGAGAGAGATCAAACCAGACATCTATAACCAAGCAGGGCTCCTAGCAGTGAGACTGGGACATCAACCCAAACATAAAACCTTTGACTTACAATATCTCGTGCCTGAAAGATATGATGGGGAAATGGTGGTTCAAAACTTTTGGGAGTGGCCAACCAATGACTGATCCAACTTGAGGTCCATGACACAAGAGGGAGGCCTGGATGGCCAGGAACCAGAGGGAGCACAGTCCAGAGACCCAGGATAGAATGAAAGAAAGTAGAAAAAAAGTCAATGAAATCATTCCACATGATATTCTGCTGTGCTCATAGATTTCTGCCTAGCTCAAGAATTCTCATAGGGGCAAGCATCTAGCAACAGATTAAAAAAGATGCAGCAGAGACCCATGGCCAAACACTAGGGAGAGCCAGGGTTACCCTGTAGAAGAGGGGGGTGAAGAATTGTTGGAGCCAGAGGGTAGAAGATACCACAAAAACATTGCCCATAGAATCAACTAAGCAGGGCTCTTAGGGGCGTACAGAGAATGAAATGAGAAACAAGGACCATGTGTTCTGAGATAGGTGCTCTGCATGTAGCTGAATATTTCATATATTGGTGTTCTTATGGGAATCCTAACAGTGAGAATAAAGGGTGTCTCCTACTATCTTGCCTGCACTTGGGATCCCTTTCATCCTACTTGATAGGATGTTTTGTGCCTAGACTCTTTGTAACTTGTTAGGCCATATTTGGTAGATATTCCTGGAAAACCTGCTTTTTTCCTTTTTTATTAATATATAAAAAAGGGTACTGGAGGTAGAGGTGGAGTGGATCTGGGGGAGAGTGGAGCTGGGGTTAAGGGCAATCTAACAGGATTAATAATAAAATTAATAATAATTTAGCGGATTGGGGTCTCTTTATGTATCAACTACTTGTGTATGTTTATTAGTGTGTTTAGTGCTGTTTTGGGATGACCAATTGACTCCTGTGAGAGAAAACGATTATATCCAATTCCCCAACAAGTTTTCAGGAAAAATGTCTTTAGAAAAGGTTCTTGAGATGTAGATTGCCAGGGTGACACACATATTTGTCTTATATCTTAAACAGCAATACTCCAGTTAGTTTGTTATACCTTTTAGGCAATAAAATAATCAAGATGCAGAAAGAGAAGGTACAGGAGAATCTTCAAGAGGGGGAATCTACTCCAGAACTTTCCTTCACATTAGTATAGTTAATTACTCAAATGATAATTTCATTCACAAATTCATTAACATTTATTTATCTTTCAGGCTATTGGAAATGACCATGACTGATGACAAATAAGGAAATATTAGGGTTCTTAATGTCAGTCAGAATAATAATGCAATAAGAATCATTGAAGCAATGAAAGTTCATGAAATATATAACTGAAACCCCAGTTTCTATCTATCAAAAAAGCCCTCAAATAGGATGTTGAAGTAAGGATAAATTTCAGAAGAAGGGCAAAGATTTTACCGCCCCTGGATATAAAATGGATGAGACCTTTCAGACCTTGATATTGGGGGTGGTGAATGAGAACATAATGATGAGAAAACAAGTCCACATATCTCTGATTGTGCTAATCAAAGTATACAATGTACGTTTCTCTTCATGATACTCTCCTGTAACCCCACAGACACTAAATATTCTCATATCTTCTTTTATTATGCCTAATTTGATATATATGCATATATCTACAGTTAGTTTGTTATTCTATGTTACACCTTTAAGGTACATACATATCTACATATGTATATGTATTTTCATATACTGCATATATGTTCATTCAAGAGATTGGTTTGTCTATACATTTCTGTCTCTGTGTGTGTGTGTGTGTGTGCATGCATGCATGTTTTACTTTTCTGTCCCTGTCCAGGTTAGTGACAGTTTTTGAAAAATTTAACAGATTCGTCTGGAACAAAAGTCCTTAGCATGTCAGACAGAGAAGAATCTGGTTTGAGAAAGTTGGTGATGTAGTTAATGGCTTTGTTGTCTATGCTTACTTTGGATTGATGACTAGCTGGGAGGAATTGATAGTCATTAAGCCCCAACTGCTCATTAATCCTTAAGAAATGCCTTGTGTCAAGGTCATCATTGCCTCCATAGGCTAAAAACAAATAAACCAACAATAGCACCCAAAGGCATATGGATTTTTGTAATGAGGAATGCAATTTAAATTGCCATGTGAGGCAATCTGAACAGAATAAATAGCACACAAACAGAGTCATTCCGATTGTAAAACCACCTTTTGGCGTTGTTTTCTGAGTTGCTTACTTCCTTGTTCATTATTAAAGAGTACATAGTCCTAGTTTCCTAGACAGTAGCCAAATACATTTATATAACCCCTAGCAAAAATCACTAAAGATGTCTAAGATTCATTTTGTAGTAGTTTTGAGAAAGAGTATATGAAATTTCCTGCTTGCTCTGTAAATAATGTGTCTAAGTATAGTTACCAGCACAACACCTAGAGGGAATTCCTACGATTCTCTAAGTCTCCCTCATGGATCATTTGAAACACAATACTACAACAGGCATAACATAAAAGATTGAGTCATTAACCAATGCCATTCCCTATACTGAATAAGTAAGTGTGTCCTTAGTGGATAACTATTAGTTCAAAGACAGCTGGCATTGTTTGTGAAGTCCAGAAGGCCATGCAGACTTGCGATATGCTAGTATATCTTGATTTGAATGAGAAAAAGTCTGGCATTCTAAGAAAGAGACAAACAGACTTTGCTCTTCTGCAACAGCTGTGGACTGCATCCTAGGAGTCAGGCAATGTGCTCACATACTGCCTCTTAGGTCTACAAATCTCCTGTTTAGGATTTTATAGCATATTATAATTGATAAGTGACTGTCCAAGGAATTAAACAAAACTCTAGAAATGTTTGAGCAGCATTCTAGCTGCACTACTACTAAGAAAGGAAAAGAATTTGCAGAGAAGTGTGAGTTTGAAAATAAATACCAGTTGGGTGGAGACTGTATGAAAATAAATATGAACACAGAGCAGAATACCATGACCATGTGAACTGACATCTATTAGTAATATGTAGTGATGTGTAGTGGGATGCAAAATAAGGGGAGTGAAGTAATATCAAGCAGCGAGAAAGCACACACAGCATAGCATTTCCTATATAGAAGGGATGGAAACAACTGGTTTATCGTTGTGCCGCAGGAGGATAAGAACCTAAGGAGAATATATTTAGGACAAAGCAAGAAAGCATAAGTATGTCTAGGAAATAGAAAGCTAACAGAGTGTCCTCCATCAAAGCCTCGGAAACAATGGCCGTCTGGACTAGGTTCCATGATCTTAAAAGACAGCTGATATAATGTTTTGATGTTCCAATATCTAATTTAGAAGTTTCACTTTGTAGATTCATTTTTATATTTCTCAAACACTCATAATTCTTTGTTATTAGACGCTCTGACTTCTGTGTACTTCACTGTCTAAAACACAGGAGGAACAAGCCTTGGCTATCTAGTTCAGACTCTTTGTGAATCTGTAAGTCACAAGTCTTCCAGTTCAGCATGACTTAGGACTTTAATAAATTCAGTCAAATGACCCACAGAAACCTGATAAGAAAAGCCTTTAATTGCATCTGTGTTTATAGATCTAAGCAAGGGGAGGAAACAGAATAGACTCTTTCTGTGATTTCCAGGCAACACATTTAATCAGAATGCAGATAGCAAGGATGGCCTCCTAATTGGAACTGGAAACTGGTTTCAACTAACTGCAACCCTGTTAACAGTACATAATGAGGAAACCTTGGTGATGACAAGTCAGATAATGGAAATGACTCGAATCATGGATCTCTTTGTCTCAACTTAATGACCACAAAAGAGGGAATCATTCAATAAATTCAGGCATCTGAAAACTGGATTCCTGTCTATTGTTTCTAAGGTAGTATTACTTTCACTCTGTGTTATGTTAACCTTAGAATGTGCATATTGGAGCTGAACTCTCCCTCTGCATATCCTTGTATTTGCTCTCAAGTTACCATGGAACCTTGCAAGCTAAGGACTTAGTTCTAATATTAATGAGTTTCAGTTAACACAGTACCTTGTAAAGTAAAAACACCCTGCATTTTTCTGTATTCATTGTTCCTAATGAATATTTTGCAGTAAATATGCCATGAGAAACAATTAGACATGTGCATGAAAAGAACTAAGCAACCAAGTATCCCTTGGCACCTGGAAGGAACAAGGCCAGAGTATGCTGCTCCTTGAATCATCAGCAGTTAACCTACTTTCCTTACTTTAGATAAAAATTCCTTCTTGGTTTCTTCTCCCACCATCTGTCTTTGTTCTCTGAAGGATTCATTTTAGGAAGAATGATTCAGTTTTAAAAAGAGCCAGCAGGTGTGGAGGACCATCCTAAAATGCTGTCTCCTAGATATGACATAGCAACAGCAGTTGTGAATGCACAATAGCAGGGACAATCTGCACAGAACCTGCAAAGTACACACATACACATGCACACATGAATACAATTATACACACATACATGCACACTCATATACATAAGAGAGAATGAGAAGGGGTTAGAAGTAGGAAGTAGGACTGTCTGATTGGGAGGAATAAGTGGGTCAACAGCTGTGGGAGGGGAAATAAGATAATGGACGAGGGGAATGTGTTCACAATACATTGCACTCATAAGCAACAGAAAAAAACAGAAATAATTTTGAAAAGCACAAGGCAGAGTTGAGTATAGATATTCAAGGTGTTGGGTGAAAATAAAATAACTCAAACTTTCTCTACCATTCGGTAAAAAATACATGATTTTTTTCTATTACAAATGCAAGTAGAAAGATAAAGGTTAATGAAAAGTAAGCAAAAATTCTCCACAAAAAGAAAGTAAAGGTGGTGTGCCTGTCCATCCTGAATTCCATTCCATATTCATACTTTCAAAGATGCAACTACCGTATTAACAGAGCTAAAACAGACATGCAGGCACATGCAAAATCTTAACGTCAGTGTCTGCAAAGTAGCTATCTGCAGGTAAAATCTGGCCAACCATTGGTGATAGACTATAAAGTTCTATGAAAACATTCGCACTATTGCTTCTGCATTTTCCATGTGTTTCTTTCATAGTTCTTGAATTTTTGATACTGTTTTAGAATTCTATATATGTATTTACATCCCTTCTACACTCTTTGTCTCCCTTCCAATTTTTCCCACTTCCTCCAACAACCCCTGTGCCTTCTTCTATGATCAATATTGTCATACAAACACACACACACACAGACACACACAACACAACACACTCTTTCCCAGTCCAATTAGTATCATCTATATGCTTAAATATTTAGAGCTGACCGCTTAGAAATGGGTAACCTATTAAAGGGTTTATCTCTGGAAACAACAACCCGTTTCCTTTTCCCTTAACAGCCAATGACCATGTCTTTCCATCTGCAATGGGCCTTTCTGAAGTTTTCTACAACTATGTTGGCATGTCAACTGCTGTGGTTGGAGTAAAACATTAATTTTAAAAGGTGCTCACATTTAAACAGCCTAAACTATTTTCTAATAGATCAAGTAGAATGGAGACAAGCAAGTGACTGCATTTAACTCATGGAAAACAAATTAGAAATTTCTACTTATAATTAATTTTCATCGGAGAATTAAAAGTTAAACCTTCCTCATATGGCTGGCAGTGGAATCATGGGTCTCATTACACACACGAGGAATCCTGATTACAGGGAGTTCTGTGATAGAGGGGCTACCAGGGCACTATTACTGGTTTGCATCTTTGCAGTTCATTGAGTGGCACTGCTGGTTGTGGGGCTGACTGTATGTTTTTTGGCTTCCCACTATCTACCTGTAACTAACCTATCATCCAGAAAATGGAGAATGTGAGTTAAAACAATTTTCCAAATATGATTCAGGACTGTCTTACTGAGGCAAGTACAGGCACACAGCATTAAAAGGAGTACCAACTGTTAACAGTGTCTGTCCTGATTAATTATATATTTGTGTTTTCCCAGGGACAAACATCTTGGGGAAGGTCTGCAAATAACAACTCTTACCGAGAGGCGTGTCAAGCTTGGTCCTAGCCATATTTCATCATTTAGTTTTTTCGTCACAGCAGTTCTTCCTAATTCTCCAGTTATACAGGATCATTTATGAATGCTACTTAAAATGTTTGGCTCTTAAGAAAAAGAAAGAAAGAAAATAAAATAAAGAAGAAAACTGTATTTCCTTCCTACTATTCTTATCCAACCAGAGCCACTTATGCAAATTTCTATGAAAAAGCAACACCCTGCTCATCCTGTGGCTCTCTTTGCACGTTTCTTGGATCCTGAAGAAGGATTGGACACATGTCTGGAAGAGATGAACAGACCTGCTGTTTCATTTCTTTGCCAACTGTCCCACAAAGTTTCTTCCCTTGCTTTCACTGTAAAGATGAGTTCTAAATCCTATCAGCTGGGAGGAGAAGATGGAAATTGGGAATAATGAATCTGAGACTCTTACTTTTGAAAAGGATCCTGTGGAACAACATAAAATCAGCTTTTCACTCAGGATACTGGGATCTTATTCTTACCAACTCTGGGATTTCCATTTTATATCCTCCTCAATAGTTTTTTTTTTTTTCTGACATTGCTTTTATGTTAATTTAAGATAGTTTAAGAATTGTGAGGTATTTTAAACTATAGATATTAGCTTGAATTTGGAAATTGCTTTTTTGTTTTACTTTGAATACCTAATAAAAAGGAAAAATAATCAGGAAAATGGAGAGAATAAAAATGACAAAAGTTAAAGGCCATGTGTACACTGTGACAGAAGTTAAGTAGCTTATACTTACAGTTGCCAATTCCTGAAAACAGTTATGACAAACAAGACTCATGATCCTTCCACGTAGATAAGGAATCAAATACTCCAAGTCTATCATTGATCCCCACTGGTATAGTTAGTGATGGGTGCTATGTCTGTCTACATCTTCCCCTTGAACTGCTGTAACATGTATGTGCTGGTTATCGACTGAGCTTACAAAATGCTACAGAAACCTTGCATAAAGTACTACTTCTTTGGCAACTTGTTTATTAAGCCACAGAGAAACACTGTTATAATTTACTGTTGCATTTTTCTCTTTCTCCCCCACCCACAATTCGCTCAGCTGATACTTAGGGCCTACCATTTATCTTGATTGCCAAATCCTTATTCCTTGTTTTTATGCGTTTTGTTTTGAAACAAGATTTCAATGAGTTTTTCAGACTGACCTTGAACTCTATCTATCAATCAGATAGGCCTTAAACTTGATACCATCCTGTCTTACACTCCTGAGTAGCTGAGATGACAGGTCATTGTCAGAAGTCATAGATGCACTGTCATCTTTAAACTTAATAAAATCCCATTGCTTAGATGTGTTTACATTCATGTCGGTATTGTGAAACAAAATGGCTTATTTCCATATTTGTCTAAATGTTATAATCATGCTGGGTAGGGCTGAAATTTGAGCCATCAACTTTTAGTGAAGCATCACATAAAACAACTTAGACAAAAACATCAACAAAGTTGCTGGTACATGATTGGTTTTGTTTGTTAGTTTATTTTGTTTTGTTTTTCCTTTTCTTTCCCAGATCAACTACTCTATTTTCCTGGAATAATAAGAGCAAAATGTGGATCTGTTGTTCCATTTGAAAGTTGAGGGTTAGAAGAAATTTCATCTTGATTGCATAATAAATCATGGAATAGTCACAGCTGGAGAAGAAAGTGGATCTTGATCCATGCACCACAAACTTCCAATGAGCAGTCAAAGGTTCCTTCCTGCCAGCATGTGTTACATTGGCAAACCTCAGTCTCAATTCTTTTTACTTTTGAAGAAAAACATTTCCAGCTAATAACACAATTACACTTAAGTATCAGGGTCCATTTTAGTATTATTGCATTTGTTAAATCTAACTGAGTCCAAATTACTTCCTCAATGCTAATAAGAGACAGAGGAGGACAGAGAAAGGAAAAATGAAGGATGTGGAAGGGGATGGAGGTGGGGTAGGAGGAGAGGGATAAGTAGTCTTGAGACAAATGAAATTTTAAAATGGTTTAATAAAGCAAAGAAGACTTGTATACACAATGCCAGAGAGGAAAACAGAGATATCAATGTTCCATATCGCCTCAAGCCCAATAAATGTCGGTTAAACACGCTGCCCACAGTTTCTATGGAAACCCCTTAAGTTAAGAGTGGAGTACAGACATTTTTAGACTGCAATCCAAAAAGCTGTTTATTTAATTATAAAGAAACATGAGACTGTTAAGGACAATACTATTGTTATACTGATGGCATTTAGGGTTCAACAAATAGGTTTGCAAAATGAAATGCCGACTTTAAAAAAGTTGTTAACTTTGCATTAATGCTATGTGAATAAAAGGCATCTCATATTTACAGGACTTCACACGTTATTTCCCTCAGGCGAACCCCAAATTAGCCAAATGATATTCATTGAAAAAAGAGTTCTTCAGAGGCTTCATGCCAATTATACCTCCCTATGCCCAGTGAACAAAACCAAGGTCACAGCATATTTTCAATTAAACCCAAGATAGCACCAACGTGCAGCACAGCTGGATAAGCCAGCCCATTATTACCCCATAGATCATTTGTGAGCAATGAATAGGTCTCCAATGCTTTTCTGTTTTATAGGCATATGAATATAAAAATAAAGAAAATAGCTTCAGATCAGCTTTTGCTTTCCAAAATAAATAAACATTTTTAGGGCTTTATGCCTGGTGGCCTGGGGAAAAAAATGATTGGAAGTTATCAAGATCTCTCTGTCTTGTCTTTAATCTGGCCACAGAGAACCATCTGATTGATGGATTTATTCATTTCTTCCTTCTTTCACTAAGCAAACAATTCATTTCCAACCTACACCATGTGAATCTCTTGCTAAGGGACAGAGAAGACAGGACTGTTTGCTATCCCCTTCTTTAATTACGTGTCTTTCTCAGAGTAATGCACTAATTGGTCGCTATATACTTATACAGGACGAACATGATGCAAAGGTACTGGATTAAGTGCCCACCTTCAAGGAGATAACAATTTAGTGAGACAAAGGGATGCATAATCATAAGGAAAGAGGCAGTGTCCTTCCTGCTGCTTCCCAGCCCTAATGTCTCTAAGTAGGATTATCTGCTGTGAGTGCTACACTGAGTCAGAATGTAAAGGATTGTGTGTGTATGTGTGTGTGTGTGTGTGTGTGTGTGTGAGAGAGAGAGAGAGA
>LOJH01011575.1:8585-26344 GCA_001685095.1 Ellobius talpinus
GAGAGAGAGAGAGAGAGAGAGAGAGAGAGAGAGGAGACTTTATTCAGTCTGTCTTGGTTTCTCCATCCTTGAAGGAAAAACTCATTAAGCAACAAACAAAATGATTATTCAAATTAGAAAGAGAAGAAAAGTTAGCAAAAGAATATCAGAGAATGAGAGCGCCAACGAATGAAAGGTTAATAGGGAAAAGAAATGTGATTAAACAACAGAGGGTGGAATTCATAGCTCTGTAACAGGAGCTATAAGAACAGGACTGTTGCCCAATTTGTGTGTGTGTGTGTGTGTGTGTGTGTGTGTGTGTGCTAAAAGCTGTCATTCTCCAGGAGGCCACCCACCTTTTTTTTCTTCTTTCTTGAGACAGTGTCTATTTCTAGGACCAGGGCATCATCATTTAGTTTAGGTTCTCTAACCAGTGATATTCAGGGAGTGTCTTGTCTTTGTCTCCCCAGTGTTGGGTTATAAAAACATTGAGCCAGCATTGTTGGACCTTGGTACTGAGGCTTGAACTCAGGTCCTCAGGCATACTTAGAAATACTTTGCTTATGGAGTTACTCCCTACACCCTGTAACTTGATTTCATGAAATCAGAATCACTCAGTCCATTGCTTTCTGCTCCCAAAATAACAACAATAATTAATAACAATAGCAATAATAATTCTCTTCACAAATCCCTGGAGAGACAGTTTTATTTCTTGGCATACAGCATATGGTGAAAAGAAATACTTTACAATCATATTCAGAGCTTCTAATATAAAATATACTGACCACCAAAGCTGTATTTGTACACAAAAAAACAATTTGGCAGAATGTAGTTGAGAAGTTGAACATAATTAAATTAATTCCATGCTACTCTAACCAAGCAAATGGAT
This sequence comes from Ellobius talpinus, assembly GCA_001685095.1. Lineage (NCBI taxonomy): Eukaryota > Metazoa > Chordata > Mammalia > Rodentia > Cricetidae > Ellobius > Ellobius talpinus. The sequence continues at coordinate 9,454 of LOJH01011575.1, forward strand.
AGTTCTTTATTTATCAATTTGTGTGTCTTTAACTTTTAATCATATAAACTTTACATAAAGCCAGCAGCTGACAACAGGGCCCACAAAGGGTGAACATTTTAAAATTTACCCAGATTGCTAAGGGCAAAGATATTACAACTTGTTTTGATGTTAAACATGGATAATTCCAAAACCAATCTTGTGCTTTTATAAAAGCCTTGGCCGAAATCCATCAGATAATAATTGCATCTCTTTTTGTGATGTGAAAGGGAAAAAGGAAGTAGAGAGAGAGTGACCAAACTGCAGTGTGGTCCACAGTCCACATGAAAGGCAAAATCTTCCAAGCTCAGTGTGAACAGACTTCAATTTACATGGCCAGTCTTCCAAACTCTCCTCCTTTGGAGTTTCTCCGTTTCCCCCCCCCCGTTCCTAATATACAATAAAGCCATTTTGCCTGTGTCACAATTTGTTTTGTAAACATCTCATTTTTTTTTCGTTCCATCACTACTTTATCAAACAGAAATAGATAGGATCCCGTTAAGGAACAGAAAGCACACTCATTATTAAGATAGAATTAAAGTTAGGCTGATAGGTATGCAGAACTGCAAACATGCAGGTGTCATAGAAGTCATAACAGCAGAAGGCTACCTCCTCACCTGGGACTTCAAGCATAGGAAGCTGTTGGAAATGTTCCAGTGTTGCATTGACCAATATGGCTAGAACTAGCCACGGGGGTATTCTTAGCATGTGCAATGTGGCTGGTTAGAAGACCAGATTTTAAAGACAGAATATGGCAAAAGAGTTAGGATTAATCAGCACTAATTTTTGCAGTGATTAAGACTTTTTTAACTTTATGAGAGTTTATCCCATGTAGTCCATGCTCACCTCCAACTCATTACCTACCCCAAGATAGCCTCAAGTTTCTGATCCTCTTGTATACCCCTTCAAAATACTTGGATTACAGTCATGTGTCACTATACCCAACTTAGATGATATTTTTGATTCACTGGGCTAAGTGGCATATGTTTCTTACATATAGTTCCTTCCCACTTTTATACCGTGACTATTAAAAAGGGTAAGCTATATATGCTGTTGCATTTTGTCTTTCCCAGCTCAGAAAAAGACAACTGTGCAGCTCAGACACAGTCTTTGAGAAGGCTGCCGGATTTGTTTCGGTACATATGAAAGAGAACCTTGAGACTGATACTGACTGTGTGAAAACCTGTACATCAGAAGCAGTTGCTGCTGAATCAACTGGATCTACCAGGGTGAAGCAGTATCACAGCAGAGGTGTATTGTTTGAGTTTTCTGTCCTGCCCAGTTCCCACAGTTGTTAAGTCCCAAAGAAATCGCACAGAGGTCCTTATTAGTTATAAACTAATTGGCCCATTAGCTTAGGTTTCTTATTAATTCTTATAACTTATATTAGCCCATTATTCTTGTCTATGTTAGCCACATAGCTTGGTACCTTTTTTGGTGAGGCAGTATCATCTTGCTTGCTCTGTGGGACAGGACTGCTAACCAAGCTTTCTTCTCCTATTCTCATTGACTCACCTCTACTTCCTGTATGGTTGTCCTGCCTATACTTCCTGCCTGGCTACTGACCANAACTTATATTAGCCCATTATTCTTGTCTATGTTAGCCACATAGCTTGGTACCTTTTTTGGTGAGGCAGTATCATCTTGCTTGCTCTGTGGGACAGGACTGCTAACCAAGCTTTCTTCTCCTATTCTCATTGACTCACCTCTACTTCCTGTATGGTTGTCCTGCCTATACTTCCTGCCTGGCTACTGACCAATCAGTGTTTATTTAAAATATAATTCACAGAACACAGACCATTGTCCCACAGCAGAGGTGTTGAGAGAAGAAACAGAAAAATGAAAAGCAAGAGGCTTTTTCTTCCTTTCTTTCCCCAGCCTTTCAGTTTTCCTCTGTTGCTTTCAATGGGCAGAAGCCAGTTGGAAACGAACTCTAAGGAAGAAATGTGATTAATTGTGCTAAGCTGACTACAGAACATTGAATGTTGAATTTGATATTTGAAAACAAATAGCTCAGAAACCAGGGCAACAAACATTCATCAAGCAGCAGTCATAGTTCTAGGTGTGAGTGACCCAGCCACAAAACAGGTATTCATCTGTCCTCACGCAGCTTTCCTTTCAGTGGAACAAAGCAAGCACCAAGCAAAAGCACAGGCAAGTAAGTGCTACGCAAGAAAGGTAATAGAGCTGTGGCTGTGCATCAGAGGGGCTGCTAGTTCTGACTCATTGATGCAACAAAACAATTGACAAAGGCGGCAGAGGAAGGAAGGACTTGTTTTCACTTCCAGTTGTAGGAGATTGAGTTGATGGCTGGAAAGGTATGATGGCAGGAGCTATATGTAGGTGGTAGGTCATTGTGTACATAGTCAAGAAGCAGAGAGAATGCCTGTGCTTATCTTGGTATCTCCTTTTAAATCTCCAATTCAAGTGTAGAATCTATACACGGCTCTATGCATTTAGATTGGGTCTTCACACTTCAGTTGACCTAATATGAATAATCCCTCACAGAGCTGTCCAGAAGCTGGCCTCATCAATGATGCTAGGCCAATGGTTCTCAACCTGTGGGTCTCAACCCCTTTTGGGGGTTCCCATATCAGATATCCTGCCTATCAGATATTTATATTATCATTCATAACAGTAGCAAAATAACAGTTATGAAGTACCAATGAAATAATGTTATGGTTGGGGCTCACCACAACACAAGGAACTGTATTAAAGGATCATAGCATTAGGAAGATTAAGAATCACTGTTCTCTTAGGTGGGCAATCAATATTAATCATCACAGGGGGTAGCAAGGTGAGCACAGAGTCCAGATACTTTGTGAAGAGCCAGGGTCTCCAGGATACCTGGTGGCTTGCCAGAAATGCAGCTTCTGCTACTAGTCATCTCTATGACACAAAAGTGTGTCATGCACCAATCTGCAACACAAATATCAACAAAGATTCCAGTGTCACCCTCTTAACCAATGTGCAATTAGTTTTTATCACTGAATAAGTACTTACAAAGGAACTGGATTTCAATGTCTTTCATTAAAGGATTTGGGTAGAAAAAAACATGAAATGCAGTTTCCATTGATTTCATGGATTTATACTTTTAACCTAGATTCTAAAGTGTAAGAAAAAATACCTGGGTCTTTCAAAGTAAAGGTGAGGTACAAATTTGGTTTCCTCGTAGTTAGCTAACCATTTCAAACAGACCATTTTCTGCCCCTGGATAAGGACAATGGTAGCAGAAAGTGTTCATGGTCATTCCTGGATTTCTCCATGTAGTGATCTATCTCGTACAGCTAGTTGTGGCTACATTGATGAGCAAAGTCAGCTTTATGTATAATCTTAACAGTTCTACTGCATTAATACAATCCTGGTTTATTGGGAGAAAACGAACACAGTTTTTAAACAGGACAGCCATTCAGTAACTATCGGTGTCAGTTCTTGCGGCAAACGATGACTGTCTGCCAAAAGAAGTACAACATTTAATATGAAGAGAAAAGGGTAAGATGGTGTGAAGATGAGGGTGGGCACTGCTTTAGACAATGGTACCTTTCTGAGGAGATAATATTTGAAATAATGGGTGAATGGAGATGGAAAAAGGAAGAGGAAGGGTTTCAGGTCAAAAGGAATATAATTTGCAAGCCCTGAGAACCAAAATGAGCTGGGACATAGCCAAAGTATAATTGTCTACAGGAAAGATGATAAGAGATTGTTCAGGAGGAGATTACATAGGGTCCCTGCAAGTAATGGGAAGTAATGTGGGTTTTACATAATTGCTATGGGAACCGCTGTAGGATTTCAGGCAGGCAACTGGTATGATTTGATTTACATATGCAAAAGGTCATTCTGTCTTCTGTGTAGAGGGAAACTCCTGAGGGGGAAGAATTGGAGGGAGACTGGAATACTACTGACATAGCCTATGTAAGAGATGCTGCTGCCTAGGACCCTGGTTGAAGCAGTGGAAAGAGTTAGCAATGGCTGTGTTCAAGATATACACTAGAAGTTGAGCTAAAAACACCGTTAGAAAATGGGATAGTTCATGTAATTCACAAGTAAATTTTCCAAATATCTAACAGTTAACTTTAAACCAAAATTTCTTTTCAAAAAAATGTGTTTTCATGGGAATCACTCAAAATTGAACAAAACATTTCTCGATTTTTTTCCTTTGGAAAATTTGCTCCAAACTCACTAGTTGTTATTTTGACTCAGAATCCAGTTCTCCATTTCTGTCTGCCATCTGACACATTTCTCTGTCAATTTCTTGAGTTTCTCCAATTCAATTACTTTCACTCCATATGTTAAAGATCTGCTTGTTTTGAGGCATATCTTAATTAGGATGAAAAGATTATTTTCCACTTAATCTAATCCACATATTGGCTATGTCATTTAGATTGGAGCTGCACCTGCCTGACTTGGGTCAGCATCTGCTGCCCCAGACTGCTGTTCAGCCTGTGCACACTGATGCCTCTAGAACCAGGATTATCTTGCTTATGAGTCAAGAAGCATATTTAGCTGATATAACCCACTAGGGTTAAAAATCAACATGATCCACACTCACTAATGTAAAATAACTGGTCATTGACAAAAGGATGTCTTCCCATTTAGACTCAGTATCTAGTCCTTTCTTATTTTCCAGAACACTCAGCAGATTAGTGGAGATGCTTTCCAAGGCTTAATAGGTGATGTGCTTTTCTTTTTCTCTAATTCTGAATGGGAACCTAGATTAGAAACCAAATTCTCATTTGCTGAAGGATTGAAACCAGGGCTGATGAACTGAATTTTAGGGCAATGGCTTTCCCAGTTATGTCCACATGAACTCAGTCTAACTGACCAAACAGTAAACATACCCCACCTTCAATAAAAGAAAAGATGAAAGCAGAAAATGAGGGATTAAGAGCATGTAAAGGGGGAGAGGTGCAGATAGAAAGGAGCACATGAGCTTCTTAAAATGAGACTCAGAAAAGACCTAGAAAAATCTCCATAGCAGAAGGGAAAGTCATACTAAAAAACTACATTTCAAAATGATGTATATGGACGTGTTCTCATTGCCGTGGAAATGGTGAGGGGCAAAAGGAGAGATTTAGACAACAAGACCAGAAAACATGTCCTTGAACATGGGGATATGGGATTTAGGGCACCAGTAGAGACACTGGCCTCCATAGTAACAGGTGGGGACATTACAGTGATGAGGGCAAATGAACTGAGTTTTCTAGATTTAGTTGTGGGCAGATGGAGTTTTCATTCTGTGTTTTCTATTTTCTGAATGAAACATGAAGTGAGGTATTCAGTTAAGAATGAGAGGGTGGGAGGTGTGAAAATTGCAAGTTTGAAATTAAAATCATGCTGGGTAGGGAAGCATAGTTTCTGGGGAGACGATTTCTGAGTAACACCAAAGGCCCTTTGAGGGGTGTGATAATCTAAAGTGAGAGTCAACTTAGCTGTGGAGCTCGCTGCAGCAACACTTTTGTGCTCAGGAAAAGAGCTATGTGGACCCAAGTAAAGACGAGGTCATGTAGGTCATTGTAGGCTATTGTAGGACATGATGGAGGAGGAGTAGAGGGATAAAAGAACAGAGGGTGTTGATTAAAAATGGCGGGATTGTATTCATTTAGTCAGCAATGATAACTAAACTTTAGTATATCAAAAGCAAGCCCAAAATACCCAAGTGATAAGGAAGATCTAGTTTATGTATTGAGTTTCTCCAGAACTGGGTGTGGCGTTTTTCCTTAATCTATTCTTCATTTAAAAAAAATCTTCTCAGAAAAAATGGCAACTTAAAAATAGTGATATATATTTAGAAACTACCCTATATCAAGTACACTTAAAAAGATAAAAAGAAGATATCTTGTCAACACTGCATATACCACATGAGAAAAGATGAAGAAACCACGAGCGAAGACATGGGCCAACTGACAGGGACAACTGGATTATGTTCTGAGTACAGGCTTTGACGTCAGCATCTACAGATTAAAAGTCTTTATCAGCCAATGAAAATCCTCAATGGTTTCCATAAAATCACTTAAAATTTTTCATCTTAAGACATATAAATCACCACTCTTATCTGAGGATCCTTCTGCAGGAAGTAAGAGCTTTAAGCTGTTATAAAACTGAATAGAATTATTATTCCAAATGATGAAGCAGGAATGCCTATAAACATTGCGATTAGTATCTTACAAACAGGCACATAATAACAGCTGTCTTTCCTTAAGCTCTCTTGTGCTTATATGAAATAAAGGAACTGTTACTTAATTTATTATCTATTTAATATTGACTCCTTAAAAGAAATACTCTTCTAAATTTGGGCTTTGAAAACAAACAATTTTTTGTCTTTCCTTCCTTCTTTGCACCCTTCCTTTCCATTAAACTATGATAATTTCTCAGTTCTAGAAATACTATTATGAAGGGGATTCCCCCTTCATACAACAAGCTAAAGTTAAAGTACATCCCATTTATATCTTAAAAAAAATCACAAAATCAGATAGAAAGAACTCAGGCATTTAAGAGAGGGTGAAGGTCATTGGCATTCTTGATATGGAAAGTTCATTAAGAAAGTAGGGAATGTTCTATAATTTCCTTCCCTACCTGTGCGTGTGTGTGGTGGGGAAGGGGGACTCCTGCTGCTAAATCATGCAGAGGTCTCTTTTGATTAGTAATCCTTTTCAAGACTGTATGTTGAATATGCTCACTATCACTCTCTCTAAAGACACTCCAAGGTCAAGGAAACTTAAAAAAAAATGCATCACACTTGCTTAACAGCAAGTTAATTGGACATTGCAGCCAGGTTTAGTGACAGCTAGCTTCTGGTGACAATTCAGTCCATTCTTAAACTAGAGTCCTCAGTCTTGGTTGCATATGAGAATCCCTGAAGACTGGGATTATTGAAGTTTTAATTTTGAAATACATTTAGATGTAAGAGCTCTTATTTCTTCCTCACTTGCTTCCTAGGAAAGCACTTTTTTCCCTGACCTGATCGCAACACTCTGACTCAGAGAAATCAATGGCTACAATACCGTTAACCAAACAGCAGGTCCTAATGAAATTTTCCTAGTCTTCTCACTAATGTTTTTTTTGTTTTTTCCACAGTGCAGCATAACATTTAAGTGATACTCTTCTTATTTTCTTCTAATATATGATAATCTCTTAGCCCTTCTCCATACTTCACACCTTTTGCCCCTTTGAAGACGACAGATGGGCTTTTCCTTATTGTTGAAGCTGTTTGTTTCAGAACTCTTTCAACGTACTCTGTTTAGTGTTTTCTCCTAAGGAGAAAGATGTGCATTTTTGTAACAATGCTCCAGATGAGGAGCTCCAGTGGTGCTGCTGGATTGAGTGTGCTGCTTTCACACAACACCATGGAATTGGTGTACTCTTAGTGCATCACGTCAGGGAGTTGATGACGTCCATGCTTTATTTACAAATGACGTGGTCAAGGCACATGCTTGGTTAAGGTCATTTTACAAAGTCCCTGTAATAAAGTTTACTAGCTCCCCTTTTTAACTAATATATAGCTTACGGATGTTATGTAAAAACTATGCTAATTCCATTTCTTGTCAAACTTCTACCCACTAATATTATATTGAAACAAAGTTCCTGTCTAAAACATAACTGTAGCTTCTATTTCTCTGTTTTCTTCCACCTTGTGAGATCTGTTTGAATGTTGATAGCTTTTTCCTACAGCAAGCACTAATTAAATGAGAATTACTGAATGTGTTATTGCTTGTCCCCCAATAAGACTGGAAAACAGATACTGTTCTTTGTATCTGATTATGAAGAAACTGATCCGGAGGATGGCACAACAACTTTCATTTTTGAACTGCCAAATTACAAAGCCAATAAAGAAACTCCAAGCAACTCACTGAAACCCAGGGTCTTCCCATTGCCCTTCCTCCCTCCTTACATTCACCTCATTCCCACTATTGTTAAAATTTCCCCCATTTAAAGCTGATACTCTTTTAACTCTAATCATCTATAAATTTTGCTTTGATTGGTACAGAGATAGAAATATGTTTTCCCCAAACCTTTGATTGCCATCTTTCTCAACAGCATTATACTATGAATCTTATCTGGGGAGCAATTATTGAAGACCATAAGAATGAAACTAAAGATATGGAAAATTCTCCCCAGAATGCATTTCCAGACAGTATCATATTGCCATATCTATAAAAAGCTACATCAGTATCAGTCACTTTTATGTTCCATAGCCACAACCTCAAAAATACTCTTAAAGCTGAGCTGCTGGATTAATGGAAAATGAATAAATACGCTGACAGAGTCAAAAGGTCACATGAAGAAGCTTATTCCCTCCTAAGTAACAGATAACCATTAATTATAAATCTTCCTTTTTGGGAGGTCCTAGCAAATCAGAGGCGGAGGCAAGGAACACAGTGACCAGCTGTTACCTGTCCATTCCTCTTCCGTGTTTTGGTCTGAGTCTTTTCTAACTAATTGTAGAACAAATAAAGAACAGTGTGCTGTTGTTGTTGTTTAAAAAGGATACCGAATTTTACCTTAGGTCAGAACATCTATGAACCTTCTAGAACCTGGCTGTGTGTCACTGAAAATTATGTGTGTGCAAGAAAGTCAGTCATTGTTTGCCCAGCTGTGGAGATTCGACACCTGTTCCCTATTGCAAAGACTGAAAATTTCACTTTGCATTTTCCTTTTAGGTTAATGGTTTAATAAGAGAAGTCTGTGAAACATGCCTTGTGGAAGTCTCCCTACCACTGCACCTGTAAATATATGTGCTCACTCGGATAAACAAAACTTCCATGGAAATTCCATTGTCCCTTGTTTATTGTGTTCCTGCCAGGAATGAAAACAGGTCTCCAGACTTCTAAGAATCATCTTATAACTTTGACAATACCAGATTGGAAAGATATTAAAAAATATAGGTATCTAATTAATTTGGGGGCCTCCAGAGTTGAGCTGTGTAGCCGAAAAGCACATTCCCACCTTGTTTAAGGGATGATAGCCACACAGAACCATACCTATGTTCTGTCAGGGGTATGTCCCATTAGATGGAGAAGTGTTGAGTCAGGGCAAACTAAATATATATCTTCTGGAGGAGAGCAACCAGAAGCTTTCACTGACAATTTTTGTAATGACTAGAGTGGCGGCAGGGAATCTGAAGTACAATTTACAGAAAAACTTATTAGAGGAATGGCTTTAGCCACTGCAGTGTTAAATGACAGAATCCATGTTGCCATAAATGTTTTTGTCAATAATTGGCACCCTCCAGTATCGAAAAGAATAAGTCATCCAGCCTCGTTATTCATCTGATACTCAGCTCTTCTCTGGAATATTTAGGTAAGAATTCATCTAATTTCTGCTTGGCTAAAGCCTATGATCAATGACTCTCTACTTCCAATACCAGTCCATTTAAATCTTTGGACAGTTTCAAAAGTTAAAGTGTTGTTTCCTACATTAAACTTAAATATGTTTTCCACCAGCTTCTCGCTACGCAGAGCCTTATGTACTAGGTTCAGTCCCCGGTGAATATGATGAGCCTCTCTTGGAATCTCTATCTGACCTTGCTATGAAATTGTTCTGAATATTCAGAAATCCATTTCTCCAGAACCTAGATAGCATGGTGACTATGCCTACCTTTGCCTTTTCTCGCTATTGCAGATACTGAAAAGACACAGCCACACCCTTACCAACTAGATTATAATTTCCATTTTATCAAGAATCATCTTTCTTATTCAGATACAACTACAGAATAAGCATCATTGCCTGTATATTTTAATAACTCTGGAAGATATATTTAGGACAACAGGGAAAGCCCTAGTCAGACATTGCCCTGTTGGGTGAATAAGAACTCCGTTAAACAGTTCCCAGTTTTCTCTCATTTTTTAAAATTCATCTTTTCAATATATGTTCTACCTGTCCACGACCTAAATTACAAATAAATCGTTTATGCCTTCTTTAGAGCCAAGTTATTTTTTGTACATCTTCGCAGGATTATTACATCTGCTCTTTCCCCCTTTCCTTCACACTCCAATGATCTCCACAAAATTCTCCTCTTAGGATTTTGGATTTCTGAGCAGGCATAAGTGATATTGATGTGGAAGATTATTGCGACTTTTTTTTCCCTAAACAAAATCTGTTTCTACTGAATTGAAGCTATTCTTCCATTACCGTATTTCAAACATGTTCTACTCCCTAAGCTTTGGTGACACCAGCGAGATATTTACCATCTGTGTTATGATATCTAATTCACTCGGTTACCTGCTAGAATCAAATATATTGAGCCCACAGGATGTGATAATAACAAAAATAAATGTAACCTAGGATCATTATTTTTAAAATGGGAAAAGAGAGAACTGAAAGCAGCAAGGGCACTGCGACTTTAATCTAGAACTAATCATTGGGTTTGACACATAAGGGCAGGTAGTGGAGACAGAACTTACACTACTTTTCCTTGCTTCCCCAACTGGTGTTATGTCAAACATAAGATGAAAATCATTAGAAACTGTAGTTACCCAAAACCAGGACAGCAGAAGTCATTTTTCAGACTTGAAGTCTTAAGAGTATAAAGCCAGGTTCACAGTTTAGGAGCAACACAGTTTCTCATTCACAATCTGTCTTTCAGCCCACCTATTCTATTACCAATATAAGGAAGGTACAGAGATAAAATAGAGTTTAAACTCCAAGTCCCTCAAACCACGTTGTCAGGGAAGGAAGACAGGTCAGGTGCTGACCTACTGGTTGGAAGGGAAGCTGATGATGACCACAGCGGGGCTATCAGTTTTTCACCTGATAAGTATGAATTGGGCTGGGATCGGCACAAGATGGGTGTTAGGTTGTTTGAGGTTTGTGCTTTTAAAACTTTGAGACAAATGTGCCTATCAAGGGCAAGCTGAATAGAAAGCTTCTCAATGCATGCTGAAAATTGATACAAAGCCTCCCAGAGCACTTGGAACACATTCCTCCCCTTCTAATTGCTGCAAGTGATTGTTTTGGATTCCCCCTCAAAGAAATTCTTTCTGTGGGCCTAGAAATTTCATGCCAGAAACACAAAGATGCATTTGGTCACATGTTAGTAAATATCCCTTCCCTGACTTTCACTAAAGTTCATCTCTGCTTTTCCCTTTCCTATTAGTAATTATGTCAGTGAATTCTTATTCAGATGACATATAATAAATAATTACCTGAACCACACAGATGCTATATTGGAGATAACTTTTTTTATTAGCTTCAGGAGCTAGGGTTGACAATTTCCATGCAGACTAAAGAATAGGATCCTCACTCTTCAAGGTCCTCACAGAGGGAAAGTGAAGAGGAAACATACATACATACCTGATACATAATCTATAGATTGGGATGCAGTGAAAGGCAGATATGGATAAAGAGTCCCAGAGGTTACCCAAAAGAAGAAGTTAATTCTGAATTCAAGAACATCCCAAGTAAGGTGGGGTGGCTAACGGTGAAACAACAGGCTTCAGACAGGAGCGCTGTGAGCACTGATCTCAATTTTCCTGCCCTGCCTTTGTCCACATCATTGCACTGTACATTCGTTTCTTCGACCGTTAAATGAGAAGGGAAAACAGCATTCATGCCCAAAGTACTCACATCCTCTAGAGATGATTCAGAGATGAACACATCAATAGACAGATCCCAACCCAAGCAAAAACATCGGATTGTTCATGGAAAACTTCACACTGCCCAGAATAGAGCAGAAATGGCCTTGCTCTCCAACACTAGCAACCCATAACTTCACATTCTTAAAAGGGGCCCCCAGACCAAAGCTCAGCTTACAGCCACACACCTAGACGTTCACACACAGCCTATATGAAAAGGCTTGTTTCTGTTAGCAAACTAACAAGTCACCTGGATGCCTAATTATCTTTCTTTATACACATTTTATTTTTCCAAAGGTAAAAAAAAAAGAAAAGAAAAAAAGAAAAATATCTCTAGGATCCTGTGAAAACCAGTCTTTCAAGATTTCTTTGTGGCTTAATAAATAAAAAAGGGAAGTCAAAATATTGCTTTTCCACGGGCTGTGTTTACCATCTTCAAAAGAAGCCTCTACAGAGCAGTAATCATGTAAGTTCAAAGCCAAGTGCTTTGTATTTTATACACTTGTGTTAGTGCTTAATTCACTTCACCCATGTTTTTACTGCACACACAGGTAAATTCATCAAAACAAGCACAAATAAGAGATGCTAATACGGATAAGGATCAAGACAAACACAGAAGAAACAATGGAGCCTTTACTACAGGCTGTCCCTCAATGTAGCCAAGAACTAATTAATACTGCACATTAGTTACATTGCTAAAAACTTACCAATGTTATAATTAATGCTTCACAGTCTGACTTTATATAACAAATCCATTGTTTTTGATACTTTTGGTTTTGTTTTCACAAGGCATCACTCTGTAATCCTTGCAATCCTGAGAAGATGTAGCCCAGGCAGGCCTTGAAGGTGGTAATTAATCCTCTTGCCTCCACTTCCTAAATGCCGCGATTACAGGTGTGCATCACCACACCTGGCGACACCTCTATTTTGAAACCTGCTCGTAAGAAAACACTAGAGTACACCTGAGGAAGGACCTACATTCCCACAAAACTGAAGATTCAGAAGAGGTGCCCAAAGTGACTGCATATCTGAAAATACTGAGACCAACTTAAAGGAAGAAAATCCTTATAAATAATGCAAAATAAATCACACTATAACATTGTTATTTTAAATAAAAACTTGGGTGAAGTACTTAGAATATAGTTTCTACAAAAGATATATGAAACTGGAACATTTTGATTTCTAGAGCTGTCTTCATTTTTCAAAACCCCACTCACACATAAATTTCTAGCAGTCTTCTATTAGAAATTAAATGTGTGTCTGTGCATCTCTCTCTTTCATCTCTGTCCCAAAGTCTTCTCTCTTTCACAAAAAAAGGAACTAAAATGAGCCACATCATTTGTCTCAGCTCAGACTGAGCAAACACAAGACAGACAGTGTCTAAGTAGAGGGCTTTCACATATGATGATGGGCCATACCTGGCCATCTTAAGAGAAAAGGACACCAGTCCTCTAGAAGTAACTAGGCATGATATTTTAGAGTGGGGAGAGAAATTCAGGGATTTGGGCCATTTAAAGTCATTTATTTTCACCTTCTAATCTAACATGTAACAAGCTTGGAAGTCATCACTCCCATCAATATGAGGGGAGAAAGCTAAAAATCAAAAGCTCGTAGCCAGATGCAGTGGCACTTACCTGTATGTAATCCCAGTACTAAGCCGAGGCTGCAGGATGGCAAGATGGAGACCATCATCAACAATATAGAGAAATCCTGTCTCAAGAAATGAGGACAACAAAGGAAAAGCTATTTTTATGTGCAAAATATTCTGATTGATTGAGGTTACAGTGAAAATTGACATCAATACTTAAGAGTCAGACGTGGGTACTCAGCTTAGGACCAGAGACCTTAGTAGCATCAAGAACTAGCAGTGGATGGACTGCTGAAGAAGAAGTTTGCTAAAAGTTATCCCTGGGAGACATAACCTCAAGGCAACCTCTACATATTTGTGAGCTTTGCCTGCATAGCTACCATAATTTCACTTCTTTCAGAGTAACAAGGGAGGGAAATCTCTTTTTACTTAAGTACTTGGGAAAGTGCTAGTAGTGGTGCTGGTGGTGGTCCGTGGCCATTTTGAAAAATACACGTAACATTCTGCACTCCTTAACCAAGGCTTCAATGAAGTAAAATATGCCACTGAAGCCTAATTCACTTGAGATTTACGGGATTCTAACAGACCTAGAGGCAGGAAAATACCCAGTTCTAGACCCCTGTAGAATTCCTATTTTCTACAAACAGAGAAAACAAAACAAAATAACAATAAAGAATAACAAAGGTGAGAAAGGCCTGTGTGAAAGAAAGAGGCTCATGGAAAGGTATCGACAGTCACATACTATGCCATGATTCCCCAATCCCTGCATACATGTCAATAGGGATCCTGCATAATAACAAAAAGAACTACAGCTATCATGTAGTGTTCAAGTAGGGACCTTCTAGGAAAATAAAGACAACAGCTTAAATAAAAAACCATATACCACATAAAATTTTAGCCTCTGAGACAATGCAAACTGTAAATACAGCTTAACCATTAGCCATATAAATAGAAAACCTCACACAAATATTCTAATGACATCAATTCTAATGACCCAAGTTCTTCTCACCTGATAGATGCCATGTCAAAATGTCAATGAGAAGACATTCGAGAGCATCCTAGATGTTCAAAATAAAGTCTTGAAGAGACAGGACAGCATGAACAAGACTTGGGAATAAGCAAGCCCAAAAACTAGTTCTGTCCAATCAACTGAAGGATCTAATGTGAAAGGAGGATATGATAAAAGAACAGATGACTCACAGAAGGGGAGAGATGAGGAGTCTACAAAAGAATAAAGAGGTGCTAGAAATAAATATTGGTGTGATAAGAAATGGAAAATGACTTCGATATCTTAATGTGTAGACATGAAACACGGCCAGAAAAGAATCAGTGATTTGAAAGACAGGTAAATAGAATTAGAGAAATTGCTAGAGTGGAACATGTAAATAATAAAAATTCACAAAGAGAAGAAAGTAGAAACTAAACAGAAGAAACTGGAGTGCTAGTGCTGAGAGTTTTCCACCAGTGGGACCCTCTGTAGGAAGAGAAGGTGAAACAGAGAGCATACACAGGCATTTCATCTCTCAAGGGAACCAGTTTCATGGATAAGCAGGCTGTAAATGTCTACCCAACACAATCTCATAGTCGTCCATCATCCCATAGACAGTGTGTCTTCTGATTGCTTTTTATTTTTGTTTTTGTTGTTGTTGTTGTTTTCTCTACTTCATATTCTTTGCTCAATGGTTGCTACCAGCTTGTGTGACTTTTAAACTTTTGGTCAATTTAGTCTGCCCTTCTCTGTGTCCTTATCTGGCTATAAAAAAATAAAGATACAAATGGGTTAAAAATAAGACAGATGGGTTAATCATGTTCCAATGTGAGCAATCCCTGCTCAACAGATATCGTTCATCACAATGCTTGATTGTCAATGGACTATTCACAAGATGACTGCATTGGGCTGAGGTGCCCGTGCTGATTCTTGATCCAGTTATCTCTGATCTTAGAAGACAAGCCATACAGTGAAATAAAGAGAAAAGAAGTTGCTTACTAGTACACATTCGGAAGGGACTAGTGATAAGGTGATCTGTTACTGTGTTACAATTTATTTGACTATCCATACATTTAGGAAAATGCTACAAAAAACAAATTTAAGTTTCCCAAGAAAATTGTAGCTTCACTCAATATGTCATTTTTCACTTGAGCTTGGTTTTTAGTTTATAGATAATCTGACTGAAAGTAGGTTGCATATCTCCTAATGGTACCTACAAATGGAGGGGAAATAGAGAGTAATATTGCCTGTGTGCAACAGGATATGGGAAATGAGTCAAGTGTAACACTGTAAATGACAGTTCCAAGGTAAACTCTCAACTGGACCAAGCCCAGACTACTCAGACTACCAGTGTGTCTTGGTGACCAAAATGTACAGAAAGATATTGATCCATTCATCCCAAGTTGGACATTCACCCTGATCCTATTCCTTGAGTAATTTCACAGTGTCTCCTGTCACAAAATACTTTTAACTGTGGCTCTAATAAAATATGACTTGATAAATCAGAAAGGTAAATGTATGTTGGAATCCAATGTGTGTGTGTATGAGTGTGTGTGTGTGAGAGAGTGAGAGAGAGAGAGAGAGAGAGAGAGACTTATGTGTGCAATTTTCCTCTGGAGAGCATAGTGCGTTTGAAGAAATGTGTCTTTCATAAGCTTTAGTTAAATTTAAAATGCTAATTTTCTGAATAACATAAAAATCAATGTTGAAAGAAAGTATATGTTAAATATGAATGTGATCCCCTTCACTAATTTGCCGTGGTCATGAGAAGTGAACTTTTCTTCTCTGTGAGCTTTCATGCAGCACTGAGCAAGAAGGAACAGGGTACTAGCATCATTCCTTACATTTGCACCTGTGTTTGACCGTTCTGGGCACCTTTTTAAAGGAGGCTCCAGCTCTGCAGAGAGGGCCATGTGCCAGCAAGGACTAAGGAGTAGTTTGCACGAACCTTGTTCTTTTACTAATTCAGACCTCAGAATCAAAACAACTGCCCTCATGAATCAAAGCTCTCCAGTTGCCTACTGCTTCTTGGCAACGTAAACAGTGATACTTTCTGCTTCCTACTAAAAGTTTCTAATTTAGAAAGATACACAAAATATGTAGTAGTAGTAGTAGTACTTGTTGTTGTAGGAGGAGGCGGAGTGTTCCACTTTGTCAATCTTCTGTGGTCTCATACATGGTATGTATTTCACTTTTTATCTGTTTCTTGGGATGAATTTTTATAGGACACAAAGCAAGCACTGTTCTCAATAGCACCTCTGCCTTTAAAAGGAATCCAAGTGTTGTCACTGTTCAATTTACAAAAGAAAATATCAAGACTATTTATTCATTCACCAAAATGAATTCTGAGTACCTCAAGATTCAAATGGCATTTGAAGGCATCCCTGATAACTTACAATGATCAGATACTTTTCTCATTTTAAAGATGAAGAAACAAGATCTGTAGAAATACTAAATGCTTTATTTAAACTTAAAAAATGAAGCGTCATTGAGAAAAAATAGGTCATGTTCTGTAAAAGTAGGGTTCGATTACAGTCATCTAAATCATTTCACTTATATTTTCATAAAGCCTTAAATGTTTCCTTCCTTTAAGGCACATGGACTGTAGATATGGATAATTGGAATAATATAATATAGATATGTTATAGATATAAGGAGACAAATAGATGGATAATAGGAGATAGATGATAGATAGATAGATAGATAGATAGATAGATAGATAGATAG